>CACRXK020006332.1:0-25502 GCA_902702795.2 Paramuricea clavata | reverse complement strand
TAGGAAAGTCAACCAATTGCCACAAATAATGATCTTTCACAGTTTTCGTAAAGTGTTGATAAATGGTATTGTTGTTAGCCGATACTCCAGTGGTCCAGTCAATATTTGGTAAGTTGAAGTCGCCGCAAACTATAATTTGATCAAACTTACTCCGTCTTTGAATGAGCTGAAGAGATTTTTTGAATTCCTTGATGTACTTTAAATCCGAGTGTGGTGGTCTGTAGAAAACAATCACTGCGATCTTCTTCTTCGATTCGGGACGAAGTTCGCATACTAACATTTCAGCGCTGCTTTCGAGGTCCTGTCGTCTCATGCTCAAAATGTTCTCACGCACAGCTAGTAAAACACCGCCACCAGTTCTGTCAGACCTGTCTCGCCGATGGATGTTAAAATCGTTGCCAGGAAGAATTTCGCTATCCAGGTTCTCGGGTTTAAGCCAGGTTTCTGTCATCGCTAAGAGGTCAATATCAATTGCCAGTGTCTGAAGGTCATTGGTTTTATTTATCAAACTTCTCGCATTGAGGTAAAGACACTGAATATTGTAACTATTAGAAGCTTGTGGAGGGCCAGGATTTGTTGCAATATCACCAGCTAGTAAGATCAACATAAACGTATGACTCGTAATCTTTGCGATTTGGAAACAAAGACCGTATCGATAGCTATCATCTGGTAAGTTAAATTTTCTCGACTTTTTATCTTGAGTTGTAAACCAAATCGAGCACAGTCTGTTGGGCAAAATTACCAGTTCTGGACTTATAATTAACGTGGATCCTGAGTCCGTGGTCGTGTGGATCCTGAGTCCGTGTATATTTTAATTAAGTAATATGAAATACAACATAATATAAAACATAATCATCGTTCGGTAATTAAAGAACAGTCGGCCTTAAATTAACAAATGAAAAATGTTATCTTAAATTAAAAGGAATACATTTGATGTATCCGACAGGTATGAGGAAATTGGATAGAATACTGAAATTATATACCCTAAACGCACTAGTATTTCGTGAATGTAAAATATCGCCAGCGCATATCAATGCACAAAACGTACGTACTTGGCATAAAAGATGACTGCATGTTTGATATAAATTAATCCAACGGCAGTCTCCATCGTTCTCAAGCTTGTCGCACATTGCTACAATGGGAATGGAACCTTGCAGTTATTGATTCACCAGGCGGAAATCTTAGTTTAAATATGAATATAGGTAATAATATGAGGTAATACCCCAACAAAGTTTTAATATAGGCAGGGACGCCGGAACTGGGGGGCAGGAGGGGCAGCCGCTCCCGTTGCCCTTTGCTAGGAGGGGCAAGGGGGGCAAAGGTGCCCTTTCAATTTAAAGGATTGCCTTGGCAAAATAGCGAATTGTCAGAAATGTTAGTGCAAATCTTTTACGAATTTGCTTCAGAAAACGCAAGAAATGCACTCGAGCTTCAAGAATAGCACAATCACCTGGCGGAGGACTCCCTCACACCATTATCATCCAATAAATAGAAAACATGATTAGGCGAAGTTCAACTCCCTATGTTTTGCAAACATCTCTTAGTACATATCAATTCAAAAGTGCCCTTTCACGAAAATCTGCCCCCCTTGCCTTCACATCGTTCCGGCGTCCCTGAATATAGGGTGCGATAATTCGAACATACTTACATACCACCATCATGGTAAAAATTTCGTGGACACTTAGCCTGCATACATAACTTTATGAAATCACCACACATTCCATAAGTAATCTGTATGTACTCCCTATAAAACTGCCTTTCAGATTGATTGAAAGTTCACTAAAATTAGATTTATTATTACATGTAAACACCAAGGATGGACTTTAAGCTCAGTTTTCAAGAATATAAGCCTGAATTTATCACTGAGGCAAGTGATGTAATAATTTACATTTTGAAGACAACAAATATTATCACTGCACATTTTTACTATTTATCACTGTACACTTTTACTTTATCGCTGCACAAATTGGTTATCACTGCACACTAAAATTAGGTATGCACTTAGCTGTAAACTAAAGTATTACCACTATTCATGTACATTCCCGCTCCCCCGACCGATGTTGGTTGTGATGTTGGCTGTGACGTTGTATTTCACAAAGCTTTAACCAACGCCCTAAGTTGCCTAAAGCCGCGCTAAGTCGCATAACCTTACAATTATAATGTAATGGTTATGTTCTCTGCACCATTCAATCAGTGGCGCAACTCCTAATGGCTGTGCCTGACAAGAGCCGGAGACGTCTTACCCAAGGTGGCCCCCTGCAGGTAGAATTCCAATAGGTAATGATACACGAAAATACGGATTATCAAGCTTAAGTATCAAGTTGAACCCCTTACCCCCATCGACGCTCTGAAAGGTAGATCAACACGGCTCTTTTCGGTTCAAACCAGGGGACCCTTAATTAACACAAAGTTATGTCACTCCATTAATTTAATAATAACATTGGCTATTGCAACTCCTGGCTGCCTCCTTTCTGGGCTTTTGCACCCCATTTTCTAAGATGAAGTACTGCGCGTGCATACATATTAAAGAGCCTGCTGATGAAGATACAAACAGTTCAACTAGGTTCCATGTAGGGTTGGGCGATATTTCGATATTTTGATTTATCGCGATATTTTCAATCACGATTATCGTATCGAAAGTAGAAACTTGAGCGACGATATATCGAAATTATCGTCATGCTCGATGACTATCGTGATATTGCTTCGCTTGTGTATATATATAGCTGTTATAAAATCCTAAAAAATTCTTTCAATTCCCGAGAAAATATAGTTTTTAAAAGAATTAAAACTATTTCCTGAATTAAATACGAACTTAATACGATACAAACACTAATATTTATGTATTAATCTGCTGAACAATGGAATTGCAGGCTTTGCTTGTGCTGTGTGCCCACGGCAGTAAATATTAGACTACAAAAAGTATTATTCATATTACTTTAATTTGTTGTTTTACTTGTTTTTAATAAGATTATATATAAGCTTACTATGCAATGATATTAATTAAAATGTGGTCATTGTTTTTATTGCATTTATCGCGATATTATCGAATATCGTGATAATTTCCTTGACAATAATCGTGAGATGATCTTTTTAATATTGCCCAACCCTAGTTCCATGCCCGTGTTACCTTGATAATTTATTCCGGACGCGGTTTATTCCGGAAATATGTACAGTATAGTTGTCACCACTTTGTTTATAGAGGAGTTAAAGAGGCTGTCAAGTGTTCTGCTCATGCGCGTGTTTTGTTTACATTTTTTTGTCAAACAATAGATAATTACACTGGCCGCAGCCAGTGTCATAGAATGGCCTTGGTCTTTTCGTTTTTCGTTTTTTTTTCTGGTTGTCGCAAGTGTGCCTTTCCATTGCGGCATCGTGGGCTCAGGATTTCGCAATTTAGCTAAAACATATTCAGGTGATTACAACATGGATTAGGATTGGAGTTAGGACCAGTTCTACACAATGTTAACTGGAACGAGTTCCGTATTTAACTACATTACAAATCTTAGACGCTGTAATTGTGGGACGTATTTTAGTATATTTCATTGCGCACGCGCTTGAACTTTTTCTGTGTTTTTCGATAAGATATTGCTGAACTCTATTGGTTTTGTATGGATTTTTATTGTGCATCTATATATTTCAAATTCTTTTTAGAATATTGCGATGGTATTTTACCAACCGCGAAGGAGACTAAAATAAAATTCCGTTCTGTGGGCCTCCAAGTTGGCTCATTACGCATTCAGGATATATCACGAAGGAGAAATTGAACTGCTAAAGCAAAAATTTAGCACCAAAACAACAAATTTTAAATCGAAAACGCTAAGAAGCACTTCTTAGTTCTTACAGAGGTATGGACACAATTTGATTGGAATTTGTAGTACATTTAGCTCCAAAATGACAATTTATACGAATGTATGAGCTTAATGCATAGATATCTTATATACACTAGATAGCGCATCTCATTTAGTAAAATTGAAGCCAAGAATATTCCAGCGGTTACCCCCATTTGAATAGATGGCGGCCATGTTGGTCGTTCCCACTTACTAATAAACGCTTAAAAACAACAATAGCTTTCATTATTTGAATAGTTTAAAAACGTATTTGGAATAGGGTTAACTTAATGTTTAAGTTCCCTGTTTAGGAAATAGAAAACATGCGAATCTTCTCATTTCATGGGAACGACCTGAGACTGCAATCACGGCTTCAATTTTTGAATTGCAGAATAATTAGATGCACTATCTAGTGTATATAAGATATCTATGGCTTAATGTGTACAAATTTCAATCAAATTTTGCCATACCTCTGTAAGAAGTGCTTCTTAGCGTTTTCGATTTAAAATTTGTTGTTTTGGGGCTAAATTTTTGCTTTAGTAGTTCAATTTCTCCTTCGTGATATATTTTCAATGCGAAATGAGCTAAATTGGAGGCCACAGATCGGAATTTTAATTAAATTATCTATTGTTTGAAACAAAAATGTAAGCAAAACACGCGCATGAGCAGAACGGACTTGACAGCCTCTTTAATTATTTCCATTAAAAGAATGTAAATAAAGATGACACATGTAAACAGACTGTGCGACATGTGCTTTAAGTGTACAATGCCCTCCCTGCACTGGGTGCCATGACATCAAATTGCACCTCATTTACAAATCCCCATGCAAGTCTGAGTAAATTTAACAAGTTGTGTTTATTTGTATTTAATGAAATTCGTCACAATATAGTACATCATAAAGCGACAGGACGCAATGCCCTAATTGAGATCTACCTCATATAGTAAGTTAAAATACCAATATTTACAAGCTATGTCTGATATACAAATTTAAAAACTACTTTACTAGCTATACCGTACCCGGAAGGGAGTAATCAGTTTCAAACTTCTTTCTATAATAGGCCTGTATTTTGTAGTTAATTCTATTATTATTACTAAGGATCGAAGTTTCTAGTACGATACCTATTTTCAGGAACTTTCTAAATGTACTTAGAATAATCAAAACCTGTGCAGCCAATATGAGATTAAAATTAGTCAATGATTGATTAATTAATCAAACAACGAAATCAAGGTAATGCAGCAACGTACTTCAAACAAATACTGGAGTTGTGCAAGATTCAGCACAAATCTTTCATTTTTTATCTTAGCTATCTTTTTCAATATTTTTAAGTAGGAAAGAGTAAGTGTTTTAGATTTAGTAAGAAATCCTATTTACTATTCAGGACGTAAGAAATCCTATTTACTATTCATGGAGATTCTGAAGATAGGCAACCGAGCAGAGAGCTCAAGAGCATTGATATCACCTTCAAATTTTTGTGTAGATATTGAAGTTGGTCTTTTAAGTCAACATTCCGCAGACTGTTTAACAAAAGTGTTTTCAAATTCTTGCACGCCTGGAAGCTGGGTTGCGCAAAGCGTGTCGTGATGGACGATATGAGTAAATCTAATTTTCAATTCGTAGCTGGGAGCTCTGCAGCTGCATCGCCGTAGTCATCTTGGTTTCGGTTTTCTTTTTCGTTGCAACACAGTAGACTTAATGAAACTATGAGCAGCCGCCTTTTTTACCACAGTGTCGAAGAAGTTATTAAAATTTTTGTCATTTATACGCATATTTTCCAACACTCGAACTGTAAGCATAGCTATATTGAAACTTGACAGGGCACACATTTTTTCACTTTATAAAGTCATCAAAGGTTATCGCTGTCTTTATACAGACTTTTACCGAGACAGAGTCCAAAAGATAGAGAAAACGTTACCATTTGGTGCTGGCAACCTATAATTCTTGATTTTGCTTCGCTCTCCAACCACAGGGGGTCCAACTAAGAGCTGTGTTATGAATATGAATAAAACATATTAATTAAACGTAATATGAATAAAACATCATAACGTAATATATTTAAATTATTGCACTTACTTGAATAAATCGTAAGAGCTTGCATTTACAGTGAATAGCTTCAAACAGGGCGCTAGCTTATATATGCTCAGAAACATTGCTTCGAAAGATTGTTCAAATATGGCGAATAAATTGACAAAACGAAAATATTACATGACGTTCCAACGAAAATAACAGCAAGGATTGCGGGCGCACGAGAGAAAAGGCGAGGGAAGAAAATTCAAGAAATAAATAGAAGGGATAAAATAAATATCACGTGACTTTTTAAAATGCTTCTAGACTATCCGCTTAAGGAAGCTCCCTACATTTCCGTGCGGGATGTTCGCGGGACAAGTACGTGAACTATCCCACGCAACTGCATGATCAAAACAAAGCAATGGAAAAAAGCGTTGAATAATTTCTAATGGAAAAAAGCGTTGAATAATACTTCATTTGAGTGCTAAATCACTTGCGAGTCTATACAGCAATTCTACATATGATACGAATATCATTAGACCAAAAATAGCTATAAAACAATATTTTTAAATTTTTTTATACACTGTCAACTGACTCAACTGTAAACCATTTGCAAAATTGCATACAAACGTTTAAAAAGTTGTTTACTTCTCAAGAAAAGGTTCACGTTTTTAGTTGTGTTTCTATAAGATTAAAGTGATTATATGTAAAGAGAAAAATATTTCAGTTTCATAGCCTAATTGTTCATTTTTAGCAAAAAGTACAAAACCAAACATGAAACAAAAAAACACGTCCACCTGTTAATAGGCTGTTACAGCTCATAGATTGAGTAAACGGCAGGATTCAATTAGCTTCAACCTTGTTTTCATCGATTTAATCCTTCACAATAATCCTTGGCTGTCCATAGCACTCAAATAAATCGAAAAGTTGACAAAAACAAAACAGTAAAAACAACATTGCGGCTCGATTTTGCTGAATGAAAACTCGTTCTGCGCCCGCGTAGAATCTTTTACTAGTCAGCGACGCTTTTCAATAGGGAAATTTCTCGAGTTACACCATAGAGAATCCAGAAGACATGTCTTCTGGATTATCTATGGTTACACGAGGCTATTTTCTAAATTTATTTACATTTTACTCATTAGTTTCATCGGTGACCTATCTTCAAATTTTGACCACGAATTTATTTTGCGGTAAATTTTATAAATTTCAAAATGTAGTATGGAAATTTCGCAATAAATTTTTCGCTTTAAAAAAAATCACACACTACAGAATTTTTTTAAACTTTCACCACAGTTGCAGAGCATCATTCTTTATTGATATATGAAATAAAAAAGATAGGTCACCGAAATCGTTTTGGAGATATCGGCACATCTATGGGTTAAATTGGAAGGCTTTATGCTGTCGTCATGTTGCCATGGGAACATTGACATCGTCGAAATCTAGTTCGAAATATTCCTTAGATGACCAATATTGCCACCAAGTCGAAAAGAATTCGCATTCTGCAAGAATAAGCCTGTTTTACGGAATTATTGCTTAAACAAGAATAATTGTAGGGAGCCACCTTAAGCTTTTTGTGGTATTTTTAGGGCTCAGTAGATGTTCTCTTACATGAGCAAGCCTAGTCATTACCAAAAAAGCACTGATCAATGTAATTTATGTGATTTATAACAGCGGACATTCTTAGCCGTTTTCGCGAGATGTGTTCCATAAGTAGCCTGTTGTCGTGACGTGTGACTAAGTAATAATAGAACTAAATAATGTATAAAAAAACGTTGGTCGCTACATTTAAATATTTCATATTAGCCGGTATAGTTAAACATTGTTTATTTTTATTAATTAAGCGCGTAGGCGTTGTTGGAGTTGGCAGGAGGCGTTTTGGAATTTTCCGAGAGAACAGGCTACTTATGGAGTCTGTGCTAAAGAAAGGCTAGAAATAAGATATTTTATTTTTTTATTTGTGCATGCCTGGTGATAGGTATACTGATATAAACATCGAAAAACACTGGTCAGTATATATATTACATGTTTCGGTTTTAATAATATACATGAAATTCTCAGTGCGTTTTTTTCGAAATACAGTGCCAAAAGTGAAATATGTGAATTCGGACTCGTGCAATTTTTATAGTCTTTGGCAGAAAGTCACTGAAAAACCATAGATATCTCATATACACTAGATAGCGCATCTCGGAATACAAAACTGAAGCCAAAAATCTCAGCGGTTTCCCCCATGAAAATAGGCGGCGGCCATATTGGAGCAGCTGGGAAATTTGTCGCGCATGCGCCAGATTTCCATTGAAACTTGAAGATTTTCCCGAAGAAATAACGAGATGTTCGTGGTTGTTGTATATTTTTGAATGCCTGTTTAATCTTTATAATTTTTTGCTCAAGACAAAGTAAAATGTACTCTACGTTTCCAGTGTATGGTGGCCCATCATTATCACCGCTATTTTCAGGAATATTTTGCACATTTTATGTTATTTTAATTATTGTTTTCTTTATAAAATTGAAAATAACTTGAATATGTATGACAAATTGGAATTGATTATTATTTCGATTTGAGAAAAAAATTATTTACAAATGTATAATAATATTAATTATAAGTTGTAATTCAAATTATTTATTATTTTAAATTTAAAAAAAAAATATTAAAAATGCAACAGTTTAAAGAAATAAATTAAAATTTAATTGATAACGCTGGGCCGTCAGCCCGTTCGATTTTTCGATTTTTTTTTTCGAACGGCCCAGCGTTATCAATTCACTCCGTAAAGACTGGGTTCTAATTTAATTTCCCGCCATTCCACTTCCAAACAGTTACGCCATTTTGATTATTGTCTACTTACAGTATTTGAAAGATTGCATTTAATAGCACACAGGAAAAAGGTATATATCACACATACTTTTGTAATGAAACGAAGAAAAGATAAAGAAAGTTGGGAAGAGTTTGAAAGAAGAGTTGGATTAAAGCGAAGTGGCGAAGAAGATCGAAATCGTGCGCCAGAAAAAAGAGCGCTTGGTAAAATCCCAAACGATATATTGGTACAGAGGATGTCGACTACTCCCAGTGGAAGACTGAAAAAATACGAGCCATTGGATACTAGAGATTTTGTTCCATTTTCAGATTATGAAGAGCTGTCAATAGAGAATATTAAAGATGCTTGTGAACAATTCTATAGCGCACCGGCAGGATCGTGTGATATTCTTGCCTCGGACAGAGGACCTTCGTGTACAAAAATGGAACAAATCAAGGGGAAAAAGGTGTACTTTATCCGTTTTTTACCACCTGCCGAGCATGATAGGTCACAACAGTCTAGAGTTCAGGGGTCAAATTCCGCGCCAATTTCACCATCAAAGATTGGAGAAATCGACGGCCACCATCCTGAAACGCCAAGCCCCAAATTGGCCAGAACAGTTTATCCAAAATCAGTATCCATTGGGGATTTACTTCGGGCAGGGAAGTTGGTACGACCTCCACAGTTAACAACTCTCAGTTTGGAAATGTTTGATGTAGAAAAATGCGAGTGGATAAAAACTCCCTTGACTTTGTCTGTTGAAATAGAGGAAACCAAGTTTGACAGTGGTGCCTTCAGAGATGCATTCCGAGCCAAATGCACAGATAAATCATCTAGCCTGGTAGGTGAGTGGGTAATAAAGAAATACAGAGATGAAGCAATTACCACCATACAGGAACAACTACAAATGACTGTGGAAGACCACACAAGAAAGCAGGTGCAAATGCATGCTGTTGCACGGAATTTGACGGCACGTTTTTCTGCTAAAGTACCAGAGGAGTTTGGAGAAACTTTCCAGTATGGCAAAGTGTTTTATTCCCATTGGAATGAATGTCCGGTTACTGTTGAAGAATATGTACCAGGTGTCTTCTCTAAGTACATTAACAATGATGGAGACATAATTGAACCTGATGATATAGAATCTGATGAGATCTTCCAGAAAGCCCAGTGCCTAGTTCAT
Organism: Paramuricea clavata; assembly: GCA_902702795.2. NCBI lineage: Eukaryota > Metazoa > Cnidaria > Anthozoa > Malacalcyonacea > Plexauridae > Paramuricea > Paramuricea clavata. The sequence goes on along the minus strand of CACRXK020006332.1, from coordinate 15,701 downwards.
TTCACCTACATGTATTCTGTGAAGAGATTGATGGTCTTAGATATCCAAGGTTCAGGGTATAAACTGTATGACCCTGAAATTGTGACTACTGACCTTATGGCGACAAACGACACATCACACGAGGTATATTTTTGTGCTGGAAACCTTTCAACTATAAGCATAGAAAGTTTTGTAGACAAACATGTATGTAATAAATTTTGCAAGATGATGAAACTTCAAACATTGAAATGACTTTGAACTTTTCAAGACTCAAGTTACGAAAGTGTTTTGTGCAACACATTTGTGTTTTCATTGGACTTTTTTGTTGTTTAAATATGAAAATAAAACTTGATTTCAGTTTTTTATATTATTTGGTTGCCATGAAATGAAAACTTCACTAAATGTAAGACTGGTTTTCCCATTACCTATAATGTCAGAATTTAAAGTTAATTCAATAAGCTTCGGAGCCTCCCCGTTGATGAGTAAAACGTCTGGCGTTAGACAAGTAAAAAAATAAGAAGGGCACACTGGGGCGTATTGCGGCTCAATGGGTTAACCAAAATGTTAATGTCAAAACAACTAGTTTGCATTTTTCTTTGCTGTGAACCTTTTGGGTGTCCAAATAGGATACCAAGATTTCAACATTTGGTATCCAAAATTCAAAATTGTTATCATCTGGATACTGCTAATTTTAAATTCTGATTGGAATTTATAAAGTTAATCCATTGAGTGGCAATGCTCTCCCCATGACAAGTAAAATCTCTGGTGTTAGACTGAGTAAAATGATATTAAAGTAGGATCATCAGGACATATATACTTCTTACTTAAAACTTGAAAAATATTCACGTACTATAAAATTCTGATCATGAACAGAGTATAAATTAAGGGGGTCCTCTAGAAACTGGAAGGAACATCTGAAATTTGTTTTGCCAAAGTGTATAACTTAACCTGAGGAAAGTAGAACATGCAACAAGACACCCAGTTTCATGAGTATTATTCTTATTATTACCACTGCCAAATAACTATAAGGTAGCTTCCCCTTTTGAAGTGAGCATATTTTACCATTAGCAAAGCAAAGGCATGTTTTACCTTCCTTTACTTTTATTATTGGAAGCACCAATGAGGTGGGTTGCATGAGGGCATAATACACCTTAGAAGTGCTTATATCACACATTTTTGAACCAATACAAACATTAGGTTTATTTTCTTACATGTGTCCCACATTACATATTGCAATTCATTGTTTGGCACTGGCGTGACAAGCACTTCTAAGGTCTGTTTGTGAAGCTACCCATGGAAACTAGTGATATTTTGCTACTTGAGTAAGCATGCACTAAGATTGTCTGGAGGCAATACATTTCCAAACTAGGTTTCATAATGCATAGCAAGACCAGTTGCTGAATTAGTAGCATTACCAACTTACTGAAAACATGTAACTAATTTTCCTGCACTGTGTATCACAGTATCAATAACACAAAGTGTAAAATGAGAACAATGCCTAGTTTGATTTCAATAAGACTAAAACTAGCCTCTGCACAGTAAATAAATTGAAATAATTTGCAACTGTGTGTATGTACAGTGTATGTACATTTTATGCACATCACTCAAAGATATAAGTATTGGTTTATACTACATGTATATGTAACCCCTGAAAATGTCTTAATAGTAACTTCATGTTCCTGGAGGATCAGGAATGTTTTGCTTAAGAAATCGATAAGCTTCAATTGCATTCTTAGCTTCAATTTTCTCAGGATTTGGGATCAGTCCCACACATTGTTGCTTTGTATCTGGATCAATGAAATTAACTATGTGTTCTTCATCCATCACACCAGAAACTTCAGCAACATCCTGAATGTCGTCATCTGACAAATCAATGCTTTCATTAGTGGCTCCATAATTCTCAGGGAAAGCAAACATGTGGTTAGGTATGCCAGTAGGAATTTCCAACTTATCTTGGGCACGTATTCTATGTGAATTCCAGTAATTAACAAAATTAGTACATTCCCTTTGAACAATAGGCACATAAACGTAGGCAAGCAATTGGCGATCATGTGAGAAGAATGGATTGTATTGTCGTCTTTGTAGTAGGACTGTTAACTGTTGTTTAAAGAACTTCTCTAACCTTTCATGCAAATCCCGCCACCACCGCTCTATCTTATTGCTTGTTGATGGACCATATATCACAGAATCTGTAGGGTCATTCATAATTCCAGATTTGTTTATGAGATATGTGTGAATAGTAGCCATCTTACCAGTTTCAGTTCCTCTGTCAATTCTCAGATACCTAGGAAGGGCCTTTGTTTCGAACAGATGTCGAAGGTACATCTTACCCACCACAAAAGGATTTGAGTTCGAAGTGCATACAAATAGAAACAAAATCTTTCGAGAAAAAGTATCAATACATCCATATATGCCAAGAGGAAATGTCCAGTTTTGGTAACCGCATAGCTTGTCATGTCCATCTAACGACACTACCCACAATGGACCTGCCGAAGTAAAGTGTCCTTTTGGCTTTTTCCTTTTCTTTTGAAGGTTTCTTGCCTCTAGACCTGCTGGGTCTAAGTTTGCCATCATATTATGGACTAGATGTCTTGGCACTTGTACTTTGTGTTCTGTTCGCAGTTTTTGGTTCATGGCTCTATAGCCCAAAAGTCGTCCAGGCCCATCCAATTCTTTTTGTACAGCATCTGCTACCACAGCAAGTGGAGTATCATAATCAATATAGTGAATATCAAAGTAACGAAGACGTCTATCAAGAGTAGCAAGACTCCATGAATACTGCGAATAATCACGTCGTACAAAATCAAGTACTTCAGATCGTCGTAAATTTTGACGAACATAACTCTTCAAGTCGTGCTGAAGCTCAGCATTATCCTTCCAGTCGATATTTCCAGCCATAAATACTGTACAAGTATTTATTAAAAACAAACAAGCAGCACTGCTGCTGCAGCAGTGTTGAGCGCATTGACGATAAATTTACTATTTAATTTATAGCAAATACTAGCATACTATAGCACAACATGGCGGCCAAAATGGCGGGAAATTAAATTAGAACCCAGTCTTTACGGAGTGAATTGATAACGCTGGGCCGTTCGAAAAAAAAAATCGAAAAATCGAACGGGCTGACGGCCCAGCGTTATCAATTAAATTTTAATTTATTTCTTTAAACTGTTGCATTTTTAATATTTTTTTTTAAAATTTAAAATAATAAATAATTTGAATTACAACTTATAATTAATATTATTATACATTTGTAAATAATTTTTTTCTCAAATCGAAATAATAATCAATTCCAATTTGTCATACATATTCAAGTTATTTTCAATTTTATAAAGAAAACAATAATTAAAATAACATAAAATGTGCAAAATATTCCTGAAAATAGCGGTGATAATGATGGGCCACCATAGAATAGTCGACAAATCCACAAGTGATGATTCTGAAGTAGGCCCAGATGAAGAGAGTGATGAGTCAGATAGATAGATAGATAGATAGATAGATAGATAGATAGATAGATAGATAGATAGATAGATGATTTATTCAGTTTTAAAAGACTTTACAGCTGATAATGGCTGAATTGTGTTAAAACTTTACAATTATAAAAATTTAAGAAACCTAATGATTAAAAATATTTACAATTACTAACAATAAAAGAATTCATAAACCGATCAGTTTTGGCCCTTGGAACGTTAAGTTGCCTTTTACGTCTCAGTTGGTATGAACGGTTATTTTCAGATGGTAGTAGAGATATGAGTTTGTGGGATTGATCTCGAGTGATCTCATTAAACAACTTGCACGTCAAGAGCTGCCTGCGTTCGAAGAGGCGAGGCAGACCGCTTTCTTCGAGGGAATCAGTGTAAGGCATCCAAGGGTAGATTATTCTTAGAGCTCTCTTCTGCAGCCTTTCAATGTCGTCTGATAGGTACTTGGGTAGCGAGTTGTGATAAACTGGGCATGCATATTCAAAGATCGGGCGAATACAGGTAGTATAAAATTTCAGAAGTTCCTTAGTTGGAATGGCTGCTCTTTTGAGTTGTCTCAAGAAATAGAAACGAGGTGCAACCTTCTTGGTTGTTTCTGATACATGGAAGTTCCATTTTAAGTCGCTCGATATATTCAGGCCCAGCAGCTTTGCGTGTTGAACAATCTCCAGTGGCTTTTCATTGACGATCACCGAATCGAATTGGGGATTGGTCCTAGCAAATGAAATCCTGAGCTCTTTACATTTTGCCTCGTTCATTTGGAACTTGTTAGCATGAACCTTATCTGAGAACTCAGTCACTGCATTTTGGATCGTGCTCGCATTGCCTTTCTCCACACACTCGGACATAGTGGTGTCGTCCACAAACTTCCACATATCAGTGTTAGCGATGTCAATGTCATCGATCATTAGTAGAAAAAGCCACGGCCCCAACTTGGTCCCCTGTGGAACACCTGCTGGAATATCCCTCCATTCTGATTTGCAGTCATCCGCCAATTTGACTCACTGTTTACGGTGTTTAAGGAAGTCTATGATCCAACATTCGACCTTATGAGGGATATTTAAGGTCACGAGTTTCGTGGCAAGAATATTATGATCGATGAGATCAAAAGCCTTGCGAAAATCGAAGAGGACAACTCTTGTAGTGGCGCCATTTCCGTCAGTATCGTTTGTCCATTTATGGAACATGGTGATAAGAGCAAATGTTGTGGAGGACTTGGGGATGGCGCCGAATTGGTTTTTCTTGATCTTGGCCAAAATCGCTGGTTTCACATGTTCCTCGACGACAAATTCTTCTGCAATTTTGGACGTAATTGGTGTCAGTGAAATTGGACGCAGGTCTTTGTTTATGTCCTTTGGTGGGTTTTTCTTTGGGATTGGCACTATGTCAGCTGTTTTCCAGGAAGGAGGGAGGCAGCCTTCGCAATAGGAGCTGTTAAGGATGTCTGAAACAGGGTTAGCCAATAGATCAGCGTTCTGTTTGAGTAACCAGGCCGGGATATTATCAGGGCCTTGTGCTTTGCTGGAGTTCAAACTCGATAATTTCTTATAAACTGAGTAGGATGAAACTATCAGTGACGTCACCACAGGGTCATTAACCGGGCCTTGTACTGGCTGGAAGTTAGATAGAAATGGCACGAAGTCGCGCATTGGAGATAGAAAGGCATCGTTGATGTTATTCGCCAGTTCTAACATGTCGTGTGCTCCTAGCTGATGTAGCAACTTGGTGGAATCGTCCCGCCTTTCTGAGGCAGATGTCATGCCGCTTAGCTTTTTAACCTCCTTCCACCATAGGGAAGGCTTGCACTCATTCAAATGACTGACCTTAGCTTTATAGTACTTTTCCCGGCAAATCTTTCGTTCTCGGTTAACTCGGTTTCTCAGAAGTCGAAAGGTGACCATATTACTATTTGCTAATGCGCACTGGCGTCTTTTAATAAGGTTCTTAAGTGATGGGTTCATCCAGGGTGGTTCGCTTGAATGGATGGTTTTGGATCGTAGAGGAAGAACTGAGTCTAATCCCGTCTTTATAATAGTATCAAGTAGTGAGACTTTCTCCGTGCAGGTCTCCACAGTCCCGAGGAGGCTTGGTACGTCGACTTGTTGGAGGTACAACCGCATAGCGAAGCGGCTGCTTGGACGCAGATCTCTTTTTTTGACAGTTATCTGCCCTCTTGGAAGTTGGACACGTTGTTTTGGTTGGACTTCAACAGTTGCGTGATCAGATAGACCGAAGTTGGGACGCTTTACTGGTGTATTGTAGAAATTCTGAAGGTTAGTTAGAATTAAGTCCAGTTTGTTGGAACCTCTGGTTGCAAACGGCACGATTTGTTTCAGGTTAAAGATATGGTTTAGTTTATTAATGACATGTCTAAGATGATTGAAATCGCCGAGCATAATTACTCCACAGTTGGCGTGCTGGGATTCAATTAATGTGAGTTTTTCAATCAAATAATTAAGCATGGATGCATTGTCTGCGCGAGGCGGATGGTAAAGCACTCCCACAACAATAGTGCTGATTCCTCTTGGGAGATGAGTTGGCTGGATTTTAACCCAAAGAACTTCAAAAACTGGGTCAAGTAAGTCGTGAAGTACGGAATATTTGATGGAATTCTTGATGTACATACACACACCGCCGTGATCAGCCGACCTCCTATCAAGACGAATCAGATTATAGCCATTGATAGCGACCACAGAGTCTTGAATGTGGTCTTTAAGCCATGTCTCAGTCAAACAAGCAAGATCTAAATTTGCATTGCTAATACAGTGTTGAACTTCGTCTACTTTTGGTGCCAAAGATTGAACATTAGAGAGCAAAAAGCTTGGCACAAATACTCTTTCTGACCCTTTCCTCCTACTGATCTCATTTGACTTTGTCTTTGTCATTGGGGTAATGTTAATACAGTTTACTGGGTTGTGGCACCTTAGTATACTTGGAAAGGACGATGTTGTTGTCGCACGGTTGAGCGCTCCCGGTTGAATTGATCTTATTGTGTAGCGACGTTGAGTTTCCCTCAATTTTACCAATTTTCCAGCACGCCTTCCGCGATATAATGGCCAAATCTTTTTGAAAAGGTCCCTGTGAAGGCAACTAGCTCGATTGTTTGCCATGATGCGTTGCCAGTTCTGTCGTTTCCTGACAACTGAAGCAAGAATCGCCTGTCATCCCGTCACAAGCCAGCGATCCTTAAAGAGCGAGGAAACGTCCAATCTCAATAAGAGAAAATGGATTCCTAAATCGGGTGGTATTGGAGCTATGAGTTTTGCTACTGGTAGCAATGAGGAGCAAAGGGGTAGACAGACCAACGAGCAAGTTAATCAACAAGACATCGTAAAATCAAAACCGAGATGCAGTTATTGTAAGGAAGAACATGAACTCGATACGTGTGTCAAATTCCTGGAGATTTCTATACCAAATAGACGGGCATTTATTATTTCGAAACGTCTTTGTTAGGGATGTTTCAAATGGGGTCACAATAATCGTTCGTGCAGGCGGAAAAAGAACTATCGTTCATGTGGCGAGGTACACCCTACTGCATTACACGGGGACAAGCCTAACCAAGGCAAACCACATGGAAACCTTAAGTCGAAGGAAGTGCCAAAACCCAACGAGAAAGAAATCTGGTGCATTGTATGGGTACCAACTAATGTTATGCAAGGACTATTTAAGAACAATTTGTCAAGAAAGACTATCGAACAATTTTCTCATGGAAAATTATCGCTATGTAAATACTTAAATTGGTTTATGTTGAAACAAATAAATTTTGGTTCGGGGTTGAAGTGTTCCCAATGGACAACTTCAGGCCCATAGACTCAGTTATTTAAGTAAATATAATCAGTCGAATCGTAGGGACTGTCCAAGGGGATTATGACCCCTTGGTTCAGGTTTATGTTAGAGGGGCTCGCTACCCTTCTGGCAGGGCTCTATTTGGGGATTATGACCCCTAGGGCATTTAGTCTCTCCTAGCAGGTCTTATATATACCCCTGCGGGATGAAAATATAAGGCTTAATGAGTCTCCGGGTTGACCAGAGTTTTAGAGTATAATGTATATAATTGGTTCACTTCACCCTGAACCCATTCTCCCACAATGATTTGGCGTGTGTTTCACTTATTCTCAGGCTGTTTTTTCACCTAACGTGCTTAAATTAACGTATATAATATAACACAGATCAGATGTATTTGTCAAAATAAAATGGATACATTTTAGTGTATTTGCTAAAAAAGCTTATCAACTATGAACTCTCACCTTTATATAAATTGAAAATATGCAGTGCAACGGTACGTGTTTATATATTTTAACGACTTGGCACGATGTTTAGTTTTGTGTATAATAAATGTTCGCATGTTATATCATTTTGGTATACGCGTCTCAATTCATACAGATGTTTGACTCAAATTCGCATTGATTCTGTCATTGGTATAGTATATAAGTTATGTCAATCCCGATTCAAAATATTTACATGTTCGTTTTGTTATTTGTGATGGGTCTATAATGCCTTCATATTACATGCTTAAATTTTATATAACTCTATATGACTGCACATGTCTTTTATGATCTTATACCAAAGCATTAGCATAGTATAATACGATAATCAAGTGGTAATGACGTTTTCAAATTAGCTACTCCATGTAGTTCTTCATCCTGCTGCTGCCATCTGAACTCTGAAATCTGTCTTATTAGGGTTTATAAGAAGTCGATTTTCGCAGCACCAGGAAGCAACTCGATTCAAATCCTGTCTAAGGTCGTCAAGCCCTCCATTTACATCGTTGTTGGAAAACGAGATGTAAAGTTCCGATTCATCTACGTAAGATTCAACATTATACAAGTTTGGCAGACTGACGATATATCATTTATGTAGAGATTATACAACAGGGGGCGCAGCAACTACCTCTGCTTGTTTCCAGTCCTTAAAAGTACCTGATATACCTAAAGAACAATATTAAATTGGAAGTATCAACACGAAATGTTTACATATTTATCTTGGAAAGATACTATACTTCACTAGTGTATAAAGTTGTTTTTAAATTGAATGCAATACTTCATCACGTCCAGCCATCGTGTCATCGGAACACTGGAACACAAAAACGAAGAAATCTTTGAAGAGATATCGCGTACTGTCAATAAATGTTTTTGGCTGCAAACTATATTGCGAAAAATTAATATCTTGGAAATGGTATAATTAATACACTAACATCCAAGGACTGATTGACGCACCAGATTTGCTATTTAAGCTACTATAAATTAAAGTGTATATTTGTGTGATATGCTATAGCCTATCTGTATTCTAACAAAATTTGTAATTCCGTGTATTCTTTGTTTTTGATGCAGAAAACGCCATGTACGCTACAGCGTACCTATTTTTCATGCATATTGTAAATACAGGTTTTAACTGGTTTTAGACCTCGTAAGGTAAGCACTGAATCGAAAGTCATTACATAATAAACATTAGTAATCTCGTCGATGATGAGTCAAGTTTCATAAAGATATTTTTAGCATTCTCAATTATAAATTTATGAGATTCTAAACCAAAATTTTAATTAAAATTTTTATCATATACACGATATTACTTCTGCACCCTCTATTGCAAATTCATAGCAGAGAACAATATCACCAGAATGGAATTCAAGTATAGCACGTTACCGTCTTTTGTAATAGCTTTTGAGGGAGCAGTGTCAAACGTGTTACTTCTCGTTGCCTTTATCAAGGATCCTTTACAATGCTTCAGAAAACCAGGGACATACCTTGTTATCAATCTATCAGTTTCTGATTTATTGATGTGTTTATTTGTTCCGTATTTTCTCCACGAAATTATCATTACTGGTTTAGATTCGTTTTTTGAGTTTTTTTGTTTTGTCTTTTGAGAGTGCTTCACTCGCATCCATAGTTTCAATTTCTGTTGATCGTTTTTTATTGGTGGCCTATCCTTAGAAACACCGCCATTTGATTAAGGGAAAGTTATGGTCTTATGCTTATCCGGAATTTGGCTGGGAAGTTTCGCGATCCCTATATTACGACTATTTTATGGTCGTAAAAACAACCAGATGTTTGAGGTTTACTGTGTAATCGTTATAATACTTTTTGCAGTCATATACGCTGCTGCATATTCAAAATTGAAGAAACACTCGAAGAATATTGCTTAACAAAATTCAACTGAAAGTCGTGATTCTTAAGGAAAAGCGATTTTTGAAAACAATCATTCTGATTGCATTGATTGCGTTTGTTTGTATTGTGCCTCCTACGACATATTTTCAGCCCCATGATTCCCTGCGTTTTTTGAAAGATAATTTGGTGCACGTGATTCTTGCTGGAATGACGTCTCTGATATTTTATACTAATTTCGCCGTCAATCCTTTAATTTATGTATTATGCTTGCGGAATTATCGCAAAACATTTAATTTAATTTATTGTAGAAGAGGATCTCCATATTGAAAAGTCGGAGGTTCGCAGTTGTAATTCGAATCTGTGTTTGTGGGACTATACTTCTGCACTTAATATATTGTGAACAGATTGATTTGGAAACTTGCCTTTATTAATCATTTTTGCATGAGTCTGCGCTTGAAGTGGTCAGCTGAACCAATAATGGCGTTAATAAAATAAAATTAATATATATGCATTTTCCGATTCTTGGTGTGCAAGTTACATCATCGCCAGTATATAGGATGAGTTTAATAAAATATTTTCACAGTTGCAATTTAAATTTCATCCAACATGGCGAAATTCTCTTTGTTTGTGGTAATTCTGTTGAATTTGCACAGTTCCTGTAGCCATGCAGAGCTGAATGTAAGAAAATTATCTGATTAGTCGAGAACAGTTCGCGGGTCCCAGAGACGTAGAAAATACATTATTTTTGGGGGAGGATGAAGGATCAAATTTCCTGTGGTTCCTTCGTGTGTTCACTCAAGTAGCATGGTGTTTCTTTCAATTAAATGAATGCATCAGCATAAGTCTTGGTGTTCTGGCAAATGTATCACACCGAGAGAATTTTAATTCAGGAATATATAAATCTTCAGAAACCACGCGAAATTACTAGAATTTTGCATTCTTAGGTGGCATTCACTTTTAATTTCCATGCTACTGCTCCATAATTTACCAGAAAGTCACCACTCAATTTACTTGAAATTACTCATCAACCAATGTTGGGCGTGTTACACCCCCCACTAACACAGACACATCAGCTATATACTACAGGACAGCACCCATGTTCTCAACGGCAATTTTTTGTTTTGGTAAGCTTGAGTGAACCCCATAATTTGTTGGATAACCAAGCTCAAACACAGTGCATTATAGTGCGTATATGCGGTGCTCGAACTTTTATCATAGCTAATAAAATCCCACCGGCTCTTCGTCTTGTCACGTAATTTTAAATTAACGAATGTCCCGGAAATTTCGTAAATAAATAGTTCCTAAAATCCCACAGATTTTACGCCTCTTCTTCTCGAGATATTCACATGCATTACCAAATGGCAGATGCAAATATTTCATAATTATAGTGAAAAAATTATATCAAAACAGAGCATAAAAAATTAAGTGAAAGCTTATTAATATTTTATGACATAAGAATAATAAACGAAAATTTTAATTCTTAAAAGAATATCACTGACAAAATGTTCGAGAAACTTGAAAAACATTGTCAAAATTCAATTTTTTTTTCAGATAAGATTCATGAAAAGCCAAAAATACACCTTCCCCCCAAGAATATTTCTGTATGACATCATGTTTTCATTGAGAACGTATTGCACAGTTTAATTATGATACAATACCACAACTCAGCATTCTAACGGGGAGGGGGAGGGGAGATGCGGGTTTCAAGAAGGTGCCAAATGCCCTAGGTACGAGATACTAAATAGAATAGTTTCAAGAGATATCTGGAAATGAACAAATGCAGGTGGAGTTTTAAAACAAATATTTATGAATGCGTTTTTTCGAAATTGTTTGAGAATATTTGCTCTGTTGTATATTTAATAATACATAACAAAAGTCTAATAAAAAAAATCAGTCAAATCAGTTTTATAATCATGTTATTAGACATTCTAAAACTCTCACTTCCGCTCATATTATAAATTAGTTTTAATTTCTAATTCTATATAGGATTATACGGAAGGTCTTTTTTCAATATTTTTTTATTTTCGTAACGGTTCGTGCAGTTTAATTGTCGGTCTTCAGCCTATGAATAAAAAAAATGACTACAAACATTTGAATGCTGACGTGTGCTAGTACAACTTTCATTTTTGCACGCGCAATTTAAATGTATCTATTTACGAGCCCGCACATTCTCCGTTGTGTTCCTTTGACCGAGTTAAATTTCAAATTAGATTTGGAATTGTTAAAATGGATGTTCAACATAAGTTATTCTGCATACAACGGGATGCATGACATCTTAGAGAGTCGAGTCCGATTGGTCGGGGGGCAACTGAAGAGATCGCAATGATATATACAATATACATGGAGGAATTTCAAGTCCGAGTAATGAAGACGTCACCGTACCCATTGGATCAATAGTATTAGTATATAGATGACAGTGAGATGAAATGTCGCGGAAGGAAGATTCGGGAAAAGATGCTTGAACGTTTGGATACTATGGAGAAAGGATTAATTGTGTTTACCAAAGAGAAGCTATGGAAAGTGATCTAATACCTGTTCTGGACTTGAAGCAACGGTTGATAGGAAACCGATCGCGAAACTAGTTGAGAGTACTAGAGTAGATTACAAGAAGTCAGATACAAACATTAATATGAAAGAGAAATCTAATCATCCTCCATACACGAAGAAAGGAATAAGTAAGAACTTTGTAAACAGAGCTCGAGCCCTGTGTGAGGACAAACATTTGAAAGACGAATTTTAGAACATTGAGGACGTATTTGTGGTCAATGGGAATAAGAGACAGAAGATGAGGAGTATACGAAGTTTAAGGAGAAATAAACTATGGAATCAACAGGGGTGAAGGAAGAATATGGAGGAGTTGTCGGCATACCATACTGACGAGGGCTATCAGAACAATATTTAAACGCATTCTCATGAAACATTTTTTTCGTACATTCTTCAGACCTAGCAGGAACGCAAAGGAAGTAAAACCGAGAAGTCAGAAGCGCTACTTGGTGAGAATAGAAAAGCCGCAGAACACAAACTATCATGCAAATGTAAGAAAGCCGACTGAGAGACTTGGCGATTTTGTGAGAAAAAAATGAGATTAACGAATGAAGAAATACGCAAGGGAACGATGGATGCAGCAGAAGAGAGGATGGAGAATGAAGGTAATGGACTAGTGCGACACAGTGGTAATTTTAAGTGTGGGAGTGGGATTGACTGAGAGAAGGAGACAATTGGCAAAAACCGTTACTCTCCTGAAACAAAGACAAGGAACGTATCAGTTATAATAACACGTCAGGGGCCGGTGGTACGAAAGGCGGATAAGTTATCCAGTGGATAAGTCCTATCCAGCGGATAAATCTTCTATCCAATGGATAGTTATGATTATTAGATCAAGTATAACATTGCATGTCCGGAATAGACACTTGACGCATACCGCGCACTGGGACTGATGATGACATCGTGCGTGAGGGAAGATATTTAGAACGATACTGATTGTGGGTTATAGCTCTGAGGAATAAAACTTTTATTACAAACATATCGTGGTGTCGGGAATATAGCTAACATGGCTACGTCGAATTCACTCCCACCGCCAAGACCGTTGTCGTTTGAAGGAAATCTAACTTAATCCACGTAACAAACTAACTTAATCCACTTAACCAAGGCGAACCAGTGAGAATGCATTACGAAGCTACGAAACAATGGAAACCAGCCGTGGTATGTAACCGAGCAGAGCAACCCAGATCATATACCATCGAGACAGAAACAGGATGTATGAGGCAGCCGTGTATTTCAATGTAAAATAGACTGTCGAGCTACTGGGTATATCTGAACTAAACCGGACACTATATAAAAGTTTGGCTCGATCGCGAGGACATTAATTGTTTCAGATAAGTTATAAATTAAAATTTGTAGTTTAATAAATAAATAGTTCATGATATGTACCATTGTTGTCGTTATTGTCAAGCAAGTTTGTTTGATGTTTGAGTGTGTTTTCTACAGGATTCAACTTCATGAGTTCGTGTACATTAATTTATATGAAAGTAAATTGATTTTGTCAGGAAATGATAAGCAGCTTATTACTACTGTCACTGACACAACTGAACTCATCAATTCTGACAACCTTTTCGATGACCCATTTGGAAACCAACCATCATTACAAGAATTTATTTAAAGTGAGCCCTGAGCAGGAGATGATCCACTACCAATGAGCCCTACCATACCTATCTCAACAATCGATATAGAATTTGTTACTTTACCCCCAAGTATGAGTGCCGAGAACAAATCTTTCAACAAAACATTTCCTACTACTCGCCCTATCAAAAAAAGAAAAGTAACAGCGCAAGACCTGCAGAGAATGCAGATGGAGATCTTGGAATTAGAGAGGGAGAAGATTGCAAAACATTTAAAAAAAAAACTAAAACTGGAAGTTAAAGAAGCAGAAGAAGCGGTATTTTAATTTGAATCACAAGTTGAGTTTGTTTTATTGTTTATACTGAAAAGTATATTATACCCAATGAATATACGCATGCCACACAATACACCCTTTCGATAATTGCGTCACACAGTATTTTTGGTCTTGGAGTCTGGCTTTCATTAGTGAATTATGGAAGGTGATTGGCTCACAATTCAAGAGAGCGGCCGGGGCTCCCAGGCCAAATGACGTAATCACGAAAGGGTATATTGTATGCTTAAAACCAAGGTCTCCATTTTTAGACCTTATTATATTGTTACATCTTTAATATGCTGTGCGTTGTTACGCTTATTTTTATGAAAAATAGTACTACGGCAGTGTATATAAGATTCCAAATATTAAATTAATTAAGCAACTTTTGCAAATTTTTGTACGAAATTGTTGAATATAAGTTGAGAGTATTTTTGTATATATATGTAACAAATACATATAATATTAAGTTAAATCTATGTCAATTAGAAATTTAATTAAATTACAATTTTTTGAAACATGAATTAAAAATATGTGTTTGTAATATGGCTTCTGACAGCATCTCCTCTATTTGCACCTTGATAGTTGTTGCCAAGGTCTACTTGGTCTTCATCCTCGTCATCATACCCCATTGGTTCATTGTAATCAATGGCAATATTGTGAAGCACATAACATGCAGCAACAAGGGTGCAAACTCTGTCTGGGGCCATTCGAATCTCCGAATGCAAGAGATGAAATCTTCCTTTCAAGATGCCAAAAGCTCTTTCAATCGAAGATCTAGTGCATTTTTGTGCTCGATTAAATCGCCGTTGCTGTACGGTGATGGGATTGTTGTATGGTGTCAAAAGATATTGTAAACATGGATACCCACTATTACCAAGAAGAACACCATCATCCAATGTTGTTCCTTCTATAGTGCAAGCCCAATTGCTGATGTTCTGAAGATATGACTGTCATGGGTTGCACCAGGCCATTTTGCAACAACATTGTGAAATTTCCCTATATTACCATATGCAATAATCTCAATGAGAAAAAGGTAGCAGGGCCTCTAGGCCTATATTTACAACATATCTGTTGGAGCGGTAGGCAACTGTCCCGCTCACATTTCTGGAAAATTGGCAAATTGTTGGAAATTTTGGTTCAAAAAGGGGCTAAAAAGTAAAAACAAGTTAAAAGCTATCTTCGGAGTAAATACTGGGTATGTTGGAGGTCAAAACATTACCACAGAACTGAAGCTTTTTGCTTTCATGAGCCCCCCCCCAATTACATCTAAAACTCTGGCGACACCCAAAAACAAACACCAAACTCCTCCCCTCCAAGATTTCAACTCCCAACCATAAATAATGAACACTCCCCCGACACATTTAAGGGAATTTAACAAAATCTAAGGAATTTTTGCTGATGTTGAATACTGTGCTAGAATAGTGTGAAAGAATGTGGTTTTCGTTGAACACTAGTATATCCTTTGATATAAACAAACCTTTGTGGTCACAGATCCCTTGTATGTTTATGCTATGATATCCTTTCCTGTTGACGTAATTGCACTCGTTTGCTGATGGAGCAATGATCCTAATATGGGACCCGTCAACACATCCGATAACGCATGGAAAACCTCCAAGGTCGTAAAACCCTTGTTTGAAGAGGGCTTTCTCTTGTTGTGTTTCCGGGAATTTCACAAAATCACCAAAGTTTACCAGCGATTGCCAA
>CACRXK020006331.1:0-25514 GCA_902702795.2 Paramuricea clavata | reverse complement strand
CTCTCTCTCTCTCTCTCTCTCTCTCTCTCTATATATATAAGTTACAAGTTACAAGTTTCATTTTAGCGTATTTTTAAAACATTGATTATTAGTAAATTGATCTTTAATTTGTAATATTTATAATACTTTTATTCAAGCTCAATTGCAGCCTTCGGCGTTAATTAATTAATTAATTAATTAATTAATTAATTAATTAATTAATTAATTAATTAATTAATCAAATAAAACTATCTATCTATCTATCGTATATTATGTATTGACTTCAACTGAGTTCAAAATTTGTTTACCTCTGCACATAATGTTGATCTGCATGTGTGTTTTCCTTGTCGTGTTTTAAATATGATAATAAGTGTGTGTGCATAAACACTATTATTTTATCTTATTTTAACTTACCTTCCGTTTCCTGACGCAGTGTGGATAAAGATGCCATTCCTGCAGTTTTTGTGCATTTGGTGTGCGAGAAACATATATTTTGTAACAAATTTTATGTACTTTATTACATAATGTATCCAATATATCAGTATCGTCTGACGCAATTCAACGAATAGTGTTCCACAGAGGAGGAGTGAGGACTATACCGGCATGCAATGCGGCCAGTCACGGCTTTTTATATATTATCGATTTCTCGCCACGCCCCGTTCATTCTTCGGGTAGCTGTCGCTGTATACACAACAACAATTTATTAAAGAGAAACCGTCTGTATCACGGAATATACCTTTGGTTTGGGATGGAAACGACTTTTTGTTGTATAAATGTTGTTCGTTGTTTTTCGAAACAACGTTTCGGGATCATCGCGGGTACGTGTAGTTTGAATGCCTTGTGCTTTACTTGTCGAAATGATTTCTTGACAGTGACTAAACTTGTGTTGTTATTAAAAGGTTTAAGGTAAGATGATTTAAATAATTAAATTATAATATTTCTGCAGTTTATATAGTAATCAAAAGGGTAATAAAGATCAATATTGATTTATACTTATATATATGTATCGTACAGTAGAGCTATGCACACAAATTTAGAATAAAAAGATCAAAATAATTTAAGTTTGACAATATATTTATTTATAAAATGACTCAAATAGTGTTTCAGTAAATTACATACAAAATTATTGCAAATGTTGTACCAAATTTATAATAAATTCAGTTTTTGACATTAAGAAACATTAAAAAAATCTAATTGCAAATAGATTTTACTCAAAATTTTATAAACTCTTGATTAACTGTTGTTATTCAATGGCAACTGTAGTATTTTAGTAGTCATTATTGTAGTCATTATTGTAGTCATTATTTGTTTAAATTAAATATTTCAAATTTATATCATATAGTTTGTCGACACCAATGATCACTGGCATCAGCTTGGAGATGTACCATGTTGTAATATGTTGGTCAGGAGGAGTCTATTTTAATGCCACGTACCACCTATCATGTGACACTAAGTTTACACCAGCCTACTGATTGTCATTGCTTCCAACAACCATTGTATCCCGTTTGCTTGGTGGAGGTTGTTCATGATCAGCATTGAATATTCAATATGCATCACTGGTCGCCCCCCCCATCAATTAATGGAACTGTTATAATCGTGCTTGATAAAGAAGACAATAAATTGCATGCATATCTGACTGTGCACAGGTTGTGCAATATAAAACAGATGATTTTTTTGAAATGTGTTGTAATTTTATGAAATAATTGAAATAACCAATCTCAATTATAGTACGATGTTAGCTGTGTTCAATAGTAAGTAAGATGTATTTTTGGATGTAACTACCTGAAAATATATAGAATGATCGAATCATGATATTTCAAGCAGAGGCCCTCTGTCTGGAGGTTAGTTCCTTTGTAGTCGGTAGATCTAAATGAAGGACCATTTGCTAGAAACCTCAGTATACTTGTCAGGTAGTATATTTACATCCACAACATCCATCTTCATTTACTGCAGTTGTTATTCTGTTCATCTTTACAAATATTTATAAATACATTTACAGCAGAACTTGTTGTGTCTGTATTATTAAATAAAATTGTGCTCAAGAAGCATGCTATGTTGAAGTGTAAGTAAAACAATTTTTGCATTTTTTTATTCTAATCTTTCAAATAAATGGTCATAGAGTTCAACCTCGTTCCCAGGGTCTCTCCGTCTGTCATCTGGGAGAGACCCTGGCTGCGGCTGGTCACGTGCCTCCCAGATTCTGGGAGGTAAATTTAATTGTAACTGTGAGAGGGGTGGGAAAGGAGAGTGTTTGTAGCGTTTTAAAATTGCAACTTTGGGTGATGAAATTTACTGTAAATTTGCAACAAGAAATCGTAATTATAAAGAGAACTCTTGAATTATATTTATGTCGTGACGTTCTACTCTATAATCTGGTGTCGAGTTACAATTCAAGCAAGTTGGATCAGATTTCATTATAGACTTGCCAAAGAAAGCACGCTTGCCGCTTGTGCAGCGTGGCAATATTAAACTGTGATTAAACCTACAAGAAAATATATATCTCTAGACCGAACAGTGTGGTTGTTATTTATTTAGTATTAAAGTTTATCCTGATACTCGGACCAAAAGAATTTATTTATTGATGAGATGTGGAATTGCAACGAAATAGCGAGATCTTTTGATTTCCGAAATATCGCCAACTGTATCCAGATTGTTGATCTATATAAAGGCCTTATCAAAAAACTTAAAGCCCGTCAAAAGACTATAAAATTGGCCCTTGGCATTGCTGAATCCAACGATCATGGTATATGTCAAAGTATAGCTGTCTGTTGAAAATCTACGGTATTAAAATCATACACCAAAGATAAGTCAAACGGCAAATTATATGTCACTGTATTATACATGTCTTTCAATGAGCACTGTTTAGTAGTGTAGTAGTGTTCACCACCTTTATAAATTTTGTAAACAGCTTTCGTTTTGACATGAATAAGCTTTAATTTTTTGCTTTATATGCATTCTTAATATATACAAGTGAGATTTAAATTTTTGCTTTGTGAAATAGAATACCGTTATTTTTTAATGGACAGCTTGCATCGTCTATATCATATCCAGGATTGCTTGTGTGTAAACGCATTATTCACTATATGACATTGACACTATCAAATAAATATAAGTAGCAAATGATTAATGAGTTAGAGATAAACAGGTGATTCACAATGAAAACTTTAAAAATGTTAGTAGAAGTAGAAAACTCGAAAATTTATGTCTATTCGTATGACGCCAAATGACGGTCTGGTCTAGATTATAGTATATTAGCACAATATAATGATTAATAGAGACCAAGAAAAAGGCTAAAGTCTTACTATAATTACCGAATACGAATTTATGTAGTAAATCCAGATAAATCAATGACTGAAATTTCCTCTATGCTTATGGACATTTCTCTGTTCGGCTATTATCAAATGTTTACATTTGCTAATATTTGGGCAGTCCTAATCTCCTAGACAATACTGTTTCTTTTAAAAATCTTATAAACAAGACGCGTAGTAACAAGTGAATCGGTGCAAAGCGTATCAACGTTTACAAGAAAGGACAAATGTAATGGCCTATTTTAAAAACATTACAACAAACGTTTGTTATAACCGCGCTCGAGTGTGAAGAGAGCATGCATTGAATAACAACACGAGAGAGCACTGCGAGTAACGATTCGCTTGGTTTCTTGGCTTGACTGTAAGTAAGAATGTAACAATGTTCTTGTAAATTCAAAGCAAAGAAAATAAACAAAAATTAGCAAGTATTTTGAACGTAATAATTCGCAAAATCTATGTTTTTAACGAATATCCCACTAGAAGCATGTTGATGTAATTTGATACTTTCCCCACACCCCCTCAGGCGCTAAATTTTTGATGAAGCACGTGACCAGCCGCAGCCAGGGTCTTTCCCAAAGAAAGATCCTGGGTACGAGGTTGCATAGAGTTGTGTTAGAAATTATTTACTGTACTTAGCTACTTCAAAAATACAATATAAAATGTTAAAAGGTTTCAATAAAGGTCACTGATATGCTTCTGATCATATGCAAGGAAAACATATTTAGGGAGATTGAAAGGAAAATGGTTCTTTTACTGCAATGTAATTAAATCTGCATGTATGTTTCAATATGCACTTGTCCAAAATTAAATAGAGCAAGAAAAAGTCTAACATTTTCCTGCCAAACACTTGAATTCGAAGACTACACAACATACATTTTTGGGGGGCTTTCATGACTCACAGTTTATCGCAACAAAGTCTATCATGAATGTATGAATTCAAAGTATATATTTATAAATAATGAAATAGACTTCGCGCCATATCAGTTTTGAATTCCCGCCACCCACAACTGAGTATAGTAAATTGCCCCATTTTGAAATCGCGGTTGCCCGTCGGATTGGCGAGCTATTTCTGGTTTTAAAGCATCAAAAGATAGAACAACTCTTCCTGAATTCGATACTGTGATTTATTTTGACTTCTCACAAAAAAAATTAATATAGCTCCGGCATAAGATCAAAGTCACTTTCGTGATTTAAGCTCTGATTAAAAAAAAGGCCAAATACAATCGGCCATTGAGGTGACTAAAACACGATACAAAAATATTTTAAAAATAAGAATAATTAAATTCGATACACGATTAATACATTTATAAAAAGTTACCTTCGAAAAAATAAATTTTTCAGAGAGAAAGACGAAATGAAAATCAACAATATTTCAGAACACAGTAAAAATTACCTCACTTTCAAATCGCGATTACTCCGTCAGTTTGGCGAGCTACTTTTGGTTTTAAAGTATCATAAGATAGAACAACTCTTCCTGAATTCGATGCTGTGATTTATTTTGACTTTTCACGAAAAAAAGTGATATAGCTTCTGCATAATATCAAAGCCACTTTCGTGATTTGTACTCTGACCCGTAAAAAGGGTTAATACAATACGCGATTAGCATCACTAAAACGCAATATAGAAATTTTAAAAAATAAAAATAAAAAATTCGATATACAATTAATATATTTACTGAAATCTAAGCTTTGAAAATAGAAAATTTTCAGAGAAATAATCAAGATAACCATCCACAATTTTTCACAATCCGTGGTCGCGAATTTCAATTTTGAAAATAATGAACCGCAGTGTATTGTGGGAAGACCCTCATTCCTCCTCTGAGTGTTCCATTTCAAAGGTTGTAGACTTGTAGTTTAGGACATCATGTAATAATGTCCAATGATAGGTGACCTGCCATGGCCTTTCAAAGGGCCGCCAAGCTAGGTCACACAGGGCATTTTTTAAGGATTTTCGAGTAGAGGGAGGAGGGGGGAAGCATTGGCAAAAAGGGACCTCTAACTAAAGGGCCCAGTGGCCCGCAGTAATTGGTGTAAAATGTTGTGGTGTCCCTGCCTCTTGTTCTGTCTCATGTATATGAATTATTGTATACTTGTATTATGTACGTTTTTTT
Source organism: Paramuricea clavata (assembly GCA_902702795.2). Classification (NCBI taxonomy): domain Eukaryota; kingdom Metazoa; phylum Cnidaria; class Anthozoa; order Malacalcyonacea; family Plexauridae; genus Paramuricea; species Paramuricea clavata. Next base: position 20,117 of record CACRXK020006331.1, on the reverse strand, counting down.
CAAGGCGAAGCTAAATAAACTAAATAAAAAAAAATCCTCTAATAACTATTACACCAGAACAGGAATGATGGCCTGCCCACAATGCAACTCGTTGGAGTCTTTTCGTTGAATTTAGAAATGGCAAAATGAACGTGCCTAACAAAAGAGGTAGAGAAGGCTCTGCATGAGAATGCCATTTCCAACGATCTATATAGAGACTCCAAAATTTTCCCCCATAAGTTTATCAAGCTTCCCATGCCCCTAACCCTTGTGTTAATTTTTCCTTTTTTTCTCCTTTTAAGCTAGTGCAAGACTAACCTTTTAGTTTCTTTACAGCAACTGCGGTGACTTCCTTTCCCCCAACGTAGTTGTTATTTCGACTTCTCAACGTGCGAATCAAAACTGATAAACGGGTACGGATAAATTTCTGCTTTAAAATATCTCGTGGGCGAAATTCCGCGATTCCGCTGGCATGAGCAAGCCATACACTACCAAATTCTCCTTTTCCAAGTTCAGAATCTGTAAAAATGAAACAAAGATACAATAAATATTAAAAGAATTAAAGGTTTAGTGTCACGTCATAGTATTGCGGGCTCAAATACCATGCAGCTGGAGACCACAACATTCATATGTATAAAATCTATATAATATATATATATATATATATATATATATATATATATATATATATATAAATATATATATAAATATATATATATATATATATATATGTACTATTTAAAGCACGCGTAGGAGTGTTTTATCACATTATAAAACACGACGCGTAGCGGAGTGTTTTATATGTGATAAAACACGACAACAAGTGCTTTAAATAGCTTAAAAAACGACTCATCTTATACGAGTTCATTGGCGAAGAAATTTTTAAAATAAACTTTGTCTAAACCGAGAAAATCAAAGCTAAAGTTTATGTAAATTAACGTGATTTTTTATCACATATAAAACCACGATACGCTTATGATTTTTCTTTGTGCTTTGCTCCTGAATTATTAATGAGTTTTTTAAATATATATATATATATATATATATATATATATATATATATATATATATATATATATATATATATATATATATATATATATATATATATATATATATATATATATGAAAGCGACGTCAATAATCCAATGTCGAGGAAATTTAAAATTTAAACCTTTTGTCCAGTTTTAAAGAAATCAACAGCAGGTCCACACTTCCCAGCAAACATTCTCTCTTTCTTGAGAGTATTATATTTATCCGGCGATCTGCATGCATGAATACCGACAGAAAAGGTTAAGTTAACAAGTACAGTACAAGTCGAAGAAGGGCCTTTGCTCTCCTTGTATTTTTCAGGTATTTATATCCCTATCAATCCGAAACTTTGGTACATATTTACCCTATAATTTTCAGTTGTTTTCAAATGATTTCAGTGTAAAAAGTATAAAATTTCCGACGAGAAATTCTAAATATTTTGTTTATATTTTTCAACAATTGCTGAGCATGCGTACACAACTCACGTTGGAAATGCAACGTGAATCAATTCGATTTCTCCAGAGCTATGCCCAACCCTAACCTGCGAAGGGCATGCTCTGGGAACGAGATTGTAATAAAACAGGAATTGTTTTGGTAATTTATTCTTCCTGGAAATGGTCCGAACAAGGTAACATTACGTACTTGTTGATTTTAGCTCTGTAAAATAAAAACAATAAGGCCAATGAAAATTGATATCATGTTTCTCGTCCACAATTTTCAAAAATTTGGAGCGGAATTTTTTCATTTTTCATTATTTTTTTATTTGAATTCTGCTTGTCAATAGTTTCCTTGATCCAGTAAAACAACCCATAACAATCTGAAGTCAATCGGTGTATAATTCATTTTAATTTAATACGTCCTACACTACAGTATATTTCTATACATACCAGGGCTGACATGAAAAATAGAGGCATTATGGCCAATATGGCGAGTAATAGCTTTAAAAAGATACAATTTGAGTTGCGCTTGCGGAATGCAGCAATAAGTGAATAAGACTTTGATCTGGAGATCAATTTCAATTGGTGTTTTGTTAAGCCTATTTTTCAAAAATAATGAATAATGAAAAATTTTGGTGCGGCAGATAAATCCCATGCGGGCGGGGACGAGAAACATGATATCAATTTTCATTGGCCTAACAAAAGCCTGCAGTATAGGCTACGTCCATGGTGTGACACTAATCGTTTAAGATAAGGAATGTATGCATATATAATCTATTTGGAAATTCTTACTCGTTCTATGTTCTTATTGTTTTATTGCACATGCGATTTAGTAACATGCACAGCGATAATAATTATAACCTACTTAATTGCATGTATTCGATCATTATAAATGTTGAAATGACGTGAATAATATGTATTTTTTTTAGTCTTCATACGTTTACTTAAATAGTTTAATTGTTAATTTGTTATGAGATCTTTATAGGTGAATTGAAAAAATCTTGAGTTAATATACAAACTTATAGATAAAATTAGAAAATGGGGGAAAGACACTTACGCAGTAAAACTCTTTCTCTAGGAAACTCCCATTCTGGAACATAAGGCAATTTTCGAATCTGTTCGCGAACGTCTTTATTGTAATCAAGTTGATCAATGTAGTCTGGCATTGGGGGATGTGAGAATATGTATAGACCACCATAAACTTTAATCCTCTTGCACGATACAAATGCGATAACGAAAATGATTGAGAAAGAAAATATTCCAACAGGGATAACAGTACTCATAAAGATCAAAGAACTGTCTTTTGTAAGGTGGTCAGACAATTCTGAAAATTGTTCAAATTAAAAATTAGTTTTGCGGGATTTATATCGTGCATGCTATTTAATTAAGAGTCGGAAGTTTAATATGAGGGATCGATTTTATTAACTGTACTTTATGACACAAGCAAGTTTTGACAACTGCATGCATAATGATGTATTCTGCCCTTTGTGCACATAAAATGAACAACCGCACAAGGTCACGATATTTGACGAATTAAGTTAATATATATAGAACCTATCGTTTTTAATAGCATTTCAAGAAAATAAAAGATCATTTAGAAAACTGAACCGCCAAAATATATTGTTGACAGCACACACGAATGAACATGGAAAGAAAAGTAGTACATGATTTAAATAAAATACCTCGCACTTTATATACTTTGTAAGAAATTTGATCAGCTCCCCAGACGTTTTCGGCCTTGCAACGATAAACTACTTTATCCTGAGGTTGATCTTCAAGCAGAAGCGATAAGGTTAAGTTTACCACCTTGGTAGTCAAATAATCAGAATGGATTTGTTCCCACTTTGAATCATTTTTAGGATCACATGTTGACAGTTTTGGATCACAATATTCCCAGGTAAAACTGGTCATTTTTGGATTAACTTTCTCCACAGAGCAATTTAGTTGCATTCCTTTTCGGTATATGTGGTTACGCTGTTTTACTACTGCAAGTTGTGGTTTTACTAGAAAAATGGAAATAATGTTTGTGAGTTAAGGTCACTTGTTTATATGCCTATTCTTAGTAAGTCGTTAGCATGAGAGGAAACTGAAAATTTTAAAAGTTTGCTTTTGTGCGTGTTCTCACGTTCTAATATTTCCAATGTCCTCGATATGTAATTTAATACAGGCAATTATAATAAACGGTACTTAATATAATAGTATTATTATTACGTTATTCGTTATTAGTTTGATAGTTTATTTGACACTAGCTAAAACTTACAGCTCCAGAATATAACTAATTCCACTGCTGAAATATGTTAGGTTTACAAGGATATTAAAACTAATTTTACATGTATTTGTTTAAGAAAACGAATAAGATTAGACTAAATACTTAAAAATACACATTCACAGATATATACTGTATGCGCAGACTTATAATTTGTTACTAAAACACTCACTAATGCTAATTTAGATTAGGTTAAAAACCAGCATATTCGCGGTAAAAAACAGTTTCTAAGTTATTCAAAAAACTTATTAGAGTTATAAGTGATAAAACTGTTCCTAAATCTGTTCGTTTTATGAAGTGGCACGTTAAATTTCCTATTTTTACGCAAAAAATGACTATTGTCATTATTTAATGGCGGTAACAAATCCGTTAATTTGTGCTCAGGATTATTGACTACGTCCTTAAAAAGTTTTGTTGTTAATTCCTGTCTTCTATCGTACAGTGATGGGGTGTTCGTGTTCCTCAATGCTTGTTTGTAGTGTTGATCTGGGAATATTATTCGAAAAGCTCGTTTCTGAAGTCTTTCAAGATCATCAGACAGGTATTTGGGTAATGAGTCGTGAAATGCTTGGCACGCATACTCGATGACTGGTCGAATACAGGTGGAGTAGAAAATGATTAGGTCGTTAGCTGGTAATTTCGCTCGTTTTAGTTGTCTTAAAAAATATAGACGAGGTGCGACCTTTTTACAAACGTGTGAAATATGACTATTCCACTTCAAGTTATTTGAGATGGTTAGACCCAGCAATTTTACCGATGTTACACGTTCGACAATTTTCCCATTAATAGTAATTGGCTGGAACTCACGTATGCTTGGTGCAAAGCTTATACACAACTCTTTGCATTTTGATTCGTTTATCTGAAAACCGTTAGCTGTTGATTTCTGGTTAAATTCATCTACGTACTTTTGTAAGTTACTTGGACCATCTCTACAAACTGATTCCGACAAGGATGAGTCGTCAACATATTTCCATAAATCATTAACGTCCTTAACGCTTAGATCATTAATCATAATACAAAATAACCATGGGCCGAGCTTTGTGCCTTGGGGGACGCCGGCTGGGACCTTGCCCCATTCGGAATGGCAATCTTGGCTGAGTTTTACCCTGTGTTCTCGGTCAGTCAGAAAGTCTAAGATCCAAAGCATGACAGACCTCGGTATGTTATACTTTGTTAACTTCTCCGATAAAATATTGTGGTCTATTAAATCAAATGCTTTACGGAAGTCAAACGTCATAACTCGACGGTTGAACCGTTACCATCCGTATCCTTATTCCAAGTGTGTAGCATGCTTATAAGAGCATATGTCGTACAACTATCCGGCACCGTCCCAAATTGTTTACTATCGACCAATTCCATCACTGCTGGCTTCACATAAATCATTACAACAAATTCTTCTGCGAGTTTCGATAGAATAGGTGTAAGTGAAATAGGGCGTAACTGACGATTGATATCCTGGATGGGCTTTTCTTTCGGTATTGGAACTACGTCCGCCTTCTTCCAAACTGGCGGTAGGGTACATTCCCGATATGAACAGTTCAAGATGGCCGCTATCGGACCAGCTAATAGATCTGCGTTTTCTTTTAGGAGCCACGACGGTATGCCATCCGGACCATGAGCTTTTTTGGGATTAAGTTTGAGAAGGTTTTGGAAAACAGCATTCGATGTTACAGTAATTACTGTATCACTTTGTGCAGGTTGGATGAGATGTTGACGAGGTACTGAGGATAACGGCACATATCTAGCCATAGGAGCCAAAAAGGCATTATTAATCTCGTTGGCTAAATCTCTTTTATCAGAGCTAGAAGGGTCATCTCCTGGTCTCAGAGCTTTCACAATTTCATCTGAGGTTCCCCCGATTACATTCATTCCACTAAGCTTTTTAACCTCTTTCCACCATGCTGATGGTTTACATTGTTTTAAATGGTGAACGCTATTTTCGTAATATTTTGCCCGACATTTTTTTCTTTGGCGGTTGATTTGATTCCTCAGACTTTTAAATTCTGTAGTTCTTTTCTGATTAAGGGCTTTTTGTCGTTTCCTTATAAGACCTTTCAAAGTTGTGTTCATCCATGGAGGTTCATTTAATCTAACAGTTTTATTACGTAGCGGAATAATTGAATCCAACCCATTATTAATTATTGTTTGGAATAAAGATGTTTTTTCTTCACAAGAGTGGCCTGTGTTAAGCAAGGTGGGAATGTCTACCATCTCTATATATTTCCTTACAGCAAGGCGGGAACTAGGTCTCAAGTCTCTCACCTTTACTGATGCTGTTGATGTTCCTTGAACTTTTGATCGTTTAATTGGTCTAATCTCAATGGTCACGTGATCGGATAACCCGAACGGGGCACATTTGGTAGGTTTGTCGTAGTAAGTGCTAAGGTTTGTTAGGACTATATCGAGCGTATTATTCCCACGTGTGGGGAAGTTTACGAGTTGTTTCAGATTATAACACGGTCTTAGTCTCGACACGTTTAACTTGAAAGTCGCCAAGGATAATAAGGCCACAAAACGTCACTGTATAAAGACGGGGACGTGAAATTGAGAACGTGATTTTTTAAGAAAAGACGTCGAATTAATGAACTTAGAAAGAACTCATGCATTGCGTTAATTGTTTTTAAAGATGCTGTAAAGTCCGTAATGTAAACAAACGCTTTGTTTGCATTTTGAACTCAGTGCTACAGTTGTTAAATATGATTACTGAGATATATATTATACTGAATGTTTAACACTCTTCTGGTTCGCTATGCTTGTAAATTAAGACATAGCCGGACATAGATACTTTATTATAGCACCTTAAAAGGACTTTTCCGCTACAACTAATAAATACAATATAATAGATAATTAAAGATCTGAAAAGTCCGTTCTGCGCATACGTTCTGCGCAGGCCTAGATTCCAATGGTCGGGACCCGACCATTGCAATGTTATTAATATTTCGCACCTTCCGAACTTTCTTGAATTGAATCTCTATAGTCTGTATTAACCACATAGAATTCTAAACGTATATTAGGTATATAAGTAGTATATTAAGTACCAAAATGAAGTTACTGGAGCAATACTGAGGAAGTCAAGTACTATAATTTATCCTATGATATGCAGCTGCAATAGTGTATATAGAAAGCTGATGCATGCAACTGACAAACTAAAGTACAAATTAATTTAATTAACACTCACTGTAGACTCTTATCGTAAAGGATTTGTTCGCCTTTCCCAGATCATTGGTAGCCTGGGAGGTGTACGTTATGTCATCGTCGGCTGGGTATTCGACTTTCAAAACACGAAATAACTTTTTGGTAGTCTCTTCGTTCCTCCAGCTGCTCAGCTTGCAATGGCTCACATTGGATGGACATAGCGCGATTTGCTTGGAAGGCAAACCGTTCTTTGTTATAAACCAGGTTATATTTGGGCTAGGAATTCCAGATACAGAGTAGCTGACAGAAACATGGTCATTCTCCTTCAATCTGATCTCAGATGATGCATTAAATTCAGAAAATGAAGGCTCCTCACCTTCTAAAACAGATTCAAAAGCTGAGTCCTATATATAGAACAAGGACCAACGTTAGCCAAGAGTACAAATAGTTGAGGATCTTAGAAGCATGATTCAGTTGCTGTAAACATTTCCCGCCCTCCCTCGCGCTTTTCCTTTTCCTCGATCTTTCCCAATTGAAAGGCTACATATACAGTGCGTATAGTTTAAAGTGAGACCATTTTTGTCAACACGGATGTCAGATTGCCGAGGGACGACTGGATTAAAAATTGCATGTGCATCTGTGTCAATTTTTGGTAACCTTCAACACATATGACAAAACATAAGATTTTTAAAGTTTTTTTGCTTCCTTACATGAGCGCTATGATGCAAAATGCATCCCTATTACTCGGCGTTTCTGTTTTTAATTCCACATTCGACAAACATACAATCATATCTTTACTGTACCTTGTGACTTCACAACAATTGTATTGTTGGCGATGTATTTTACAATGAAACGCTGTATCTCACACACATATATCCCATCATCCTTTTCGGTCGCTCTTGGAATTACAAAGGTAAGACTATTAACATTTTTCTTAGATACTATTTCTTCATCGGTCATTAAATCTTCATCTAATCCAACTTTGTACCATCTTATGCTGTACTGACCATATACCTCACACACCAGAGTGAGTGAACTCCCATATGTCGATATTTGTGTGTTTGGGATCTTGGTGACGTTAGGTTTTGCAAACGCTTCTCCTTCGGCTTGAAAAATATTCATAGAAAGCGAATTTTATTGTTGTGAATTGAATTACTTGCATGGGCGCATTCTATACTTTGCATCATACGAGTATAGCTGCGCGTGATAATAAGCAGGACTTTTTATTGCTGCACTGTAAATTTTAACTGTAATTTATCCTGTCACCATTTTTGGTGGCAGAATAACACTTTTGGAGTTGATTCAACACCCTGAAATTTACAGTGTGGAATGAATTAAACATCCTCCACTCCTTCATGCATTGCAAACGCGCAGCAATAAAATAGGTAATATTTAAGGTTGCTCAAGGCTATATACATGTTGACTGAGCAATTTTCAAGAGACAAATCATAGGTTTTTTTACATTATTAACTTTACAATCAATAACATAGGCTATAATATTAACAAATGATTGAAGGAAAAGGACAACAGATCTTAAATAAAATCCAAATAACATTTACATGTTTATTAATTTAACTTAACACTTTATCTAACTATTACCGTCTTTTGGTCCTAACAAAAAATATATATATATATATATATATATATATATATATATATATATATATATATATATATATATATATATATATATATATATATATATATATATATATATATGAAAGATATATATATATATATATATATATATATATATATATATATATAGAATATATATATATATATATATATATATATAGATTGTACTATATATATATAGGTGATTGTTGAAAATTCTCCACGCTGATTGGTTGCCGTTGAGGTGATTATTACGCGATAATCACCCAAGCGATTTTCAAAATGGCGGCCGAAGCCGTTTTGTCAATTAAATGACGAAGAAATGTGCATTTTTATTTTTTTTTCCAAATAATCACCTATGAAATTATACTAAAACAATTATTCACCTCAGGCTCGGTGATTATCGTGAATAAAAACCTCGACTTCGTCTCGGTTTTTATTCACCGATAATAATCACCTCGCCTTCGGCGAATAATTGTTAAATATATATATATATATATATATATATATATATATATATATATATATATATATATATATATATATATACTGAAGACTATTTTTAAGAGAATAGTCGTGGAGTTGACGTAAGGTAGAAGAGCGCTCAATACCATAATAGGTAGAGCGGAATTAATTCAGTCAAGGTTTGAATGTTTGCGTCGCTACTCTGAGTTTCACGCTTTACGCGATCTTCATTATCTTGATCATCATCATCTTGATCATCATCATCTTGATCAATGTCAGGCCTCGATAAAGTGCGCGAGCGCCGCTCGCAGGCACATTTTCCATTTGTGCAGGCACAAATTTTTTCTTGATCTTTTAGCGAATTAGCAGTGCAATAGAAAAGTTGTTAATTTCCCGAAAACAAGCGAAGTCGTTGTAATAACGCGGAACAAACGTTTAAAATACGGCAATATTTTCAATTTGAAACATCTACAGTTGTTTTTAAAGGAACCTGTGAGTAATAAATTGTGTAACCTTGCCGGAAGGACGGGAAGGTCACGCTCAACGTCCGAAAATGGGATGTATATATTACTGCATGCAACTGCATGCCATTTGCAATTAAACGTGCCGCGCGCCGAATTTTTGTGTTGTTTGCAAGTAGTCGACGTCACGTTGACCTCTACTCAACGTTACGTTCGCTTATGTCAACGTTATGTTTACCCAATTAAGTCAATGTTGATATCATATTTTTTCGCGAATAAATATCACATGTATAATAAGTATTGACTAATAAATATTGATAAGGGACCGGTCATTATTTATGGTGGGGGGTGGCACCGAAGAGAAAAGGGTTGGGTAATTAACAAAATTTTGAGAAAGTAAAAGGTTGGGTAAATGAAAAACAAAACAACTCAAGGGTTGGGTAATAAAAAAATATTGTCATTTCCAAAGCATGACTCACTGAAGCATTGGGGACTAAAAAGCAATGGCAACAGTAGGCCCTACTACTCTGGGGCGATAACGAGATAAGCAATTTTAGGTATGTGATTTAAGCAAAATCTGCTATTTTTAAGCAATGTGTGTTTGAGCGATATGAAAGAAAACAATTAAAATTTTAGGGAATGCTGTTTTAATAGGTTTAGAGGTAATTTCAGGAATATACAACTATATCCCTGATGACTCCAGTGAAATTACCATTAACTTATCCCAAGCATCCAAACATGAGTGTTCCCACAAATACACATGTGTGCAGTGTATGAAGCAAAATATACAATTTGACAAGAAAAGTTGAAGTCTGCTTGAGGGGGTTCTGGTAACAAACAATACACTGTATGCGCATGACGATCAAGTGTTTAAAGGGTAAATAAGCTAAATATTCATGACTTTTTTCATCCATTGTCTATTTCGAAGCCATTGAGGTATTATTAAATTCATGACACAACTATAATACATGACAACATCATATGCAATTGCAAACAATTTTCAAAGGAGTAGGGTACATAATTGCAATATAAAACATATAAGTAAATTATACATGTCATGAACTTACCAGTTTGTGTTGAGTTAAATTAAAAAATTTTTATGACATCAAATATTATTTATTTATTTGCAAATCAAAACTTAACATTTTAAAATTCTCATGTTTTGTATTGTGCCCGCAATATATTAATGGTATTAACCGCTGTAAATATGATATACAATTTAAAATTTTTAATACATTAGTACATTACATTTGCACTCAAAAGTTCAGGAAGTGAGTTTCTAGAAAGGATGAAAACTCCATTTTATGCAGGGTATGTAAAATGTAATTGTTGTTTACTGTTTATTTTGTATTCAGGTATGGGGAATTTAAGCGATGAGAGTTGCAAAACTTGCAAATGTAGTCTGACTTGTCTCTTTGACGTCATCATGCAACTATTTAATATTGTGCTACATTCATTATTCAATTTATTCACAGCAATTAGCCTTCTATAAACCATACAAATGATTATTGCTTGTAGCCCACCTTGCCTTTAACATTGATCCTATCTAATGAATTAATATAACTAACTTGATTATGTTGCTAGTCGAGTATGGGACCTATGGGTCTTTTATATCAACACGAGTGGAAATTGGGAAAACGAGAAATTAATTGTGTGGAAACACGACGCCCGAAAAAATTTAGCACATAGTTATATCAACACGGCTCTTAGCCAATCAGCATTCAGAATTTACAAATGCTATATTATAAAATCTGTTATCAAATTTATGTCACAGAAGTGGTAAAGGACATATGTGACAACTGAATGATACCTTTTGTAAATGTTTTGGCCAGGGGTGGCTATTTATTTTTTAATTGATATTTGAGGTTGGGTAATTAATTTTTTTTACTTTTTAATGGTTGGGTCGGCAAAATTTTTGCCTCGAAAAACATTTCTTTTCGGTGCCACCCCCCGCCTTAAATAATGACCGGTCCCTAAATAAGTATTGACTATTGTTTCGTTGGTAGATATTATATTTGTTTCTTTCAACTATCTTCTTTGACTATAATACTTTCAATATACTTTCTAATATTTTCGTTTTATCCTATTGAATCGCTTTTTAAAATTAAAAAATTAATATACTTTGTATTTTTACGTTAAAACACCAATATTATAAAGAAAATTTCTCTCAGTCAAAAATTTCAAAACATGAGTGTCCTGACGTGACGCGAGCTAAAACGAATGAGAGGCGTGGCAAATGCATTTACACAATACTTATTTATAACCTGCTTAGCTTGCTGTATTTACTATATTTTTAAACACCATCAAGCGAGCACGTTCGAAATTCTCACCGTTAAAATTTCCAAAACGTTTGTTTTTGAAAAGCGTCGTAATATTTTCCAACAATTCCAAGGCCTAGTTTCCCGTGGTTCGCGCTTTGCAGTTTGTTATGCCATCTGGTAATTATCGAGCGAGTTTTGCAAAACGAAATAAAGTGAAATGTAGAGTGTGTCTACCTGAGGTTCTGCTTCAAAACTATCGAGTTCACATACAACGTCAGCACCCAGAAGAAAAACCAAATGACTTGCGTCCTGCATGCCAGTCTTCGATTGTATCCCTTTTCAATCGAGTGGATGGTCCAGTTGGAAGAAAGAGGGCTCGAAACGATGAAGAAAATAACGAAGCAAAGAGAGCCTTTGAAGAAACAATTGAGCCCACTTGCACTGATGACGTTGGTGAATCTAGTGATGACCTTGGTGATCCCCATGGTGAGTTCACCGAGTTGGCAATGACAGTTATGGCGCCAGAGGTTTCTGAAGACCAGAAAACGTCAGATCTAGAAAGTAACCTCGAGTCTGAAGCCACAATAGCGATTGACGCCACACAAACCCCTTACTTATTGTCACAAATCAATGAGAAACTGGATAATCAGCTGTCACTTAAACTCGATGAGATGCGTGGTAATTCCAATCTGACACTGGATCATAGCGGCGATGATAGTGCCGCATTATATATGTCCTCACCTCGTGAAACAGTTCTGCCAGATAACTTTTTTATGAATAGCTGCCGATCTCTAGATGATCTTCTACGCAAGTTCGACGAATTCCGCTACGACGAAAGGAAGCAAGCAGTCTTGTGCTCTGTATGTGTACCAGTTACTCAACATTTGCCTGAACTTACAACTAATAAAACCTATTTGGCAATATTCAAATATGACAACATTGTCGGTGCTATCGAACCTCCTGAGAAAGTTTTATGAAAGAAGTTTCGAAACTTAAAAACACATCTTCTGGCACACTTGAAATCTACTAGCCACATTACAGCACTGGAAAGAAGGACAGTGAACGAAAAGGAATTGGACAAAAGCGATCGCCGAGAAAGAGTTGTAGGCAAGAGAATTGGTAGAATATGCTACTACATGTTTAAGCAAGGACGGCCAGACTCTGATTTCGAGCATCTACTAGTTTATCTCCACTCTGTTAATGATTCAGACATTGGGGACATCAACCACTCAAACAAGTTTCCTGCGAAAATTCTCCCGATCATGTCGAACGAAGTTACCCGAAGGCTGACTAGGTTTCTAGACAATCCTTTGGAACAAACGGGTTTTCGATCTCTGGAAAGATTGGAGCTGACAAGGCGACTTGGAAGCATCGAACACGTCAGTTTGTCACATTTACGACAATCGTGCCTGACTCGCCTAAGTTGTTACACGCATTTTTTCTTGGCCACCCTGTTGTTAAACAGCACACTGGAGTTGGTGTGACCAACAGTATCACAGAGTGCGTCAAAATCTACGACATAAATAGGTCACAGTACCTTGGCGGTTCATTCGACGGTGCATATTATTACTGTTATTTTGGTTTCGAGGGAAACAAGAGGAAACACCATGACTGGGACCCGCTTCACAAAGCTGGACTACAAGACATCCATATAAGGAAAGATCCAACATTTGAATGGTTAGTTTCCACCACGAAGATCATTGGAGAAGTATTTAAGGTTGTGAATTATGGTAAAGAATTCGAGCACCTCTTTTCCGTAGCCAAGGAAATGAAGGAGAGCGGAGAAGCTGACATCAGTTTCAAAACACCCGAATTATTTTCCGAGACAAGGTTTGCGAACCATGCAAGAAAGGTATACGTCAGTTTCCGCGAAGATTTCCCTGCCATCATACGCACCTTGGAAGAAGTTCAGCTTGAAAACATGGAAGGAAACAGTGACGACAGGAAGAAGGCAACCCACGCAAGTGATCTCTTAGACAAGATACTGAACACGCGGTTTACTGTGAGACTTTCTGGACTTTGTGATATCTATGAAGTTTTTGGTCATGGCGTCAACATCCTTCAGACTGTTGATATGCTGCCACATGATAAATTTGACCGATTTCACTCAGTTGTGATCGGTAAATTTAATTCGATGACTGCATCTTTAGACCATGCTACATGTATCAGCTCTTATGGTTCTAAATGTCAATGGCCAACGCTCCACCGTGATTTAGAAGAAATCAAAACAATTGGTTCATATCGAGGCATTCCCATGGCACAGTCATATGGTGAAGAAATCAACACACGGATGGGAGAAAGAAGAGCTGCAAGAAATGCCCGAGATGAGCAACAAGGTATTGTCATAATTGTCAAGGCACAACAGGATTTACAAAAGCTAGTACAAAGAATGTATGAATGTCTTCACAACAAGGTGTATCATGAAGGCGACAAATCAATGCTAAAAACCTTGAGACCAATCATTGATCTAAGTTCATTAGCTTTAAAGGTTAAACAGAAGAGTGCTGCACATGTCTTAGCCTTGGATGGAGAACAGTTCACCAAAGTCTCGAAGCAATTGGCAACTAATATTGATGATGTGCCAGATAGCGAAATTCGTATTCAGTTTCGAGAGTTTATCAGGAGACTCGATGTTGCGCAACTCAACGAAGAGGATCTATGCAGCATCAAGTTAATTAAAGTTTTCTTAGAGACCGAAAGGAAGTTGTATGTCGATATTGAAATGGTAATGCATGTTATTTGAGTTGCCGCTGCCAGCATGTCGGTAGAATCGGTGATAGAGTCGAAGGGTTCCTATTTATGAAAACCGAAATAACAAGTTCCGGCCAATATCGGAGGAAAGGGCGGTTCTCGAAATGAATATTGCTATCAATGTACCCGAACTGCCACATGCCGATAGCATCATCCAAGAAAGTATGACAGAATACTGGAAGAATTCTGGGAAACGAAAGACCGGAGACTGGCATTTTGTTCGAAAACCGCAGAACATAAGGGATTTTGCTGTATCGAAGGTCGTTGACCGAATGAGCTCAGCAAAGCCAAACTTACCATTTATGACCTGACGTACTTACAGTCGTGCAATATACAAGGTCTGTGGACTGTGACTTTTTAGTCAGTAAAACTGTTCAGGAATTCTTATTTCAGTTGACTAAAATGTTGTTGTTAACTAAATTGTCATTACTACTGGCTACTGCAGTAATTACTTACCGCAGTAATTTTACCTGCAATAATTACTCTCTTACGGAAAAGAAACACAACTTTTTGCAGGCACATTTCCAATATTTAAATTCTGCTCGCAGGCCCAAAAAAATATTATTGAGGCCTGGTATATAGTCAAAAGTGTATTTACAACTAAAAGGGCACTTCTGCCCCCCCCCCCTAGCAAAAGGCAAGGGGAAGAGCCGCCGCCACCCTGCTCCCCCAGTTCCGGCGTCCCTGCATGTGTAGGCTATCATGCATATGACTATGAATGTGTCACTGAATGTATAAAGCGGGATATTTTTAAGAACGAGGAAACTGAGGAAACATATATGCCTTGATGACTTATGTATCATATGACTATGTGTCACTGATTGTATATAAAGCGGATTCTTTTAATAACGAGAAAACATGCCTTTATGAGTTATGACTTCTACATAAATATAACTTATAAATATAACCATAGCCATAGGCTATAAGACTGGTTTGAGTGAAAAATGTGTAATAGAATATTTGATTACAAAACAACGTTTCATATCGGCATGCATTATATATATATATAGATAGATAGATAGATAGATAGATAGATAGATAGATAGATAGATAGTTAGATATTAACGAATAATGTAGTTGTAAGCAAGTAAGGTGTCGCTTTTTTT
This sequence comes from Paramuricea clavata, assembly GCA_902702795.2. NCBI lineage: Eukaryota > Metazoa > Cnidaria > Anthozoa > Malacalcyonacea > Plexauridae > Paramuricea > Paramuricea clavata. The sequence continues at coordinate 4,607 of CACRXK020006331.1, read as the reverse complement.
ATTGCTGCCGAAGGCAGCACACTATTCTTGACGATTTGTTTTTCTCGCACCAGTCCGTTTCCGGCCGAGTTATGTATAGCCGAACGACAACTCGATTTTGGAGGTGTACGGATTTTCAGATTTATGACGTATTTTGACGTCACAGAATTTAAATAACATACTCCAGATCGCGATTTGACATTCCGAATACCCTGGCTGAGACTCGCGAACACCAACATGGACTACAGTATTACAATTTGTAAATAACACGTTGCCTCGTGCCTTTTGTAAATTTTATGTCTGGCTGCTTATCGAAAATATTCTTCGAGGTAAGATGAAAGTTTTATCGCAAATAACAATGTGTTTTGGTCGAATTATTTTACCCATTGAAACGAGTGAATCCACTATTGGAACACACAATGACACAATTGTACACGAAGGAAAAATTATCTGTCTAGTACAAATATATTCCTATAGCAACTCAGTTTGGATTGTTGTCTGCACATAGCAACGTACCAGCAGTTACATCTATTAACATGTCAACCGACTTTTGTAAAAGGTATGACTGTCTGTAAAAATATATCTCTGAGATATGTCTATTGTTTATAGCATAATATGAGATAATCCTACCAGCCTACATTTATATATTCACCTTGCCGGTGTCACTATAGGAGGGTCCTGAAGAGGGGGTCCCAATCCCATTTCCCACCTGAAATTTTGGCAAAATCCCAGTCCCAGTTGGATTTTTATTAGAAATCCCAGTCCGAGTTATTGAAATCCCAGTCAATAAAAACCCTTTATTTATCGGTAGAATAAACAGTTTTAAGACCTTTTAAGCCACCGTGTGTGCAAGTGGCGGACATTTTATGAAATATTTGAATCCCGGAAATGGCATTTGCAGCATTCTGAGAGACGCATAATCAGAAAACCCAGAATTCCGGTGCCAGAGTATGCCTGTTCGCAGGTAGTGCTGTGAATAATATAGTTAACAACAAAAATCATGACCAAAGACACCAAAAACGGATCAAAATTGTATTTTGAAATATTTAAAACGTAGAAAAATTGAGAATTGACTGGCATTACCTCAATCCCATTCCCATTTTTGAGGACTTCGTTTCCCATTCCCAGTGGCCAAATCCCAGTCCCAGCAACCCAAATCCCATTTTCCCAGTCTAAAAATAGATCAATCCCAGTTCCCATTTTACCCCTTCAGGGCCCTCCTATAGTACTCAGGGTATACTATGTTTTTTGATAATGCTCAAAATTTCTTGTATTATATAGTTTTGCAGTTCTGACTGAGTACAATCTTAATCATTACAAGTGAATGGTGTTATCAGAAGCTGACATATATGAAACAAAAGTGTCAACAAATAGATTTTGCCTCCCCATCAGACATCAGCAGATTTTTCAGTTGTTTTGCAATATATTATTATTATATTAAACGGTTTATTATATTAATTAGGGGGATAGCCTTGAAGGTGCCATTATTGTATTAATACAATACCTGGGCCTAATATTTCTATATATGAAATTGTTATTAAATTCTACATGCATGTCCAATGATTCATTCAAATATTATTATGGTTTATATATAAATATGATTTTGTACAGTATTCAGTGGCAAGCTAGCTACCATGGCAACTGGTCATGCCACGACAATAAACCTCCATCTATTTGAATAATGCAAATCATTAAAAACTTGCATAGCGTGACCTGTTTACTTTGGCTAGCATCACCACTGACAGTGTTATAATTATACATACAAAAGCAAGAAGTTATAAGTGTTGAAGGTATTACGGGAACCAATGAGTATTTTGATAAAATACAAAACAATAGATACTCCGAAGATTGAAAGCATTTTGAAAATTTATTGCGACGTTTCGACTAAACTATAGTCATCATCAGGAAATGAATGATGATGGTATTACATATGTGCAAGAATAAAAATAGTGAAGTAACAAGATACGATTAGTTAAATATTAATAGATCTTTAGAGGCTTTAGTTCCATGGTTTAGGGACGGTTTCATTGTATTAATAGCAATAGACTCTTGATAAAGTATCAATGACCAGTGATTGGATTTATCTATTATTTTAGTGTTAGATAAATTCAATCACTGGTCGTTGATACTTTATCAAGTGTCTATTGCTATTAATAGAATGAAACCATCCCTAAACCATGGAACTAAAGCCTCTAAAGATCTATTAATATTTAACTAATCGTATCTTGTTACTTCACTATATATACTTGTACATATGTAATATCATCATCATTCATTTCCTGATGATGACTATAGTTTAGTCGAAACGTCTAATTAAATTTTCAAAATGCTTTCAATTTTCGGAGTATCTATTGTTTTGAAGGTATTCATATAAAAATGCCCATGCCAAGAAAGTAGAATTAGAATATTTAGCTGACCTTTGACCTTGTGCAAGCGGGGTTTTTTCCGGATTTTCTCTTGGGTACGTTTTTGCAGAGAAGATTGAGTTTAGCCGAACAGCTGGTGTGGTTGCAACCCCCCCCCCCCCTACGGGGGGCTGACACTTGTACTCAATAAACGTAGTTGAGACGGAATGTGTTAAAGCAGGGGCACTAAGGGACACCATAAACTGGTTAAAGATGGCGAATGCATAGTTTTTCTTGTGTTGTGAGATGATCTTAATCGTCGGGTTTCCAACTGAAAACTAATTTCCACACGCCACAAACTTAACTCAAACAACTTCATTTTTACTGCACTGAAACTTTGGTGAGAAGATTGAATTTCCAAACTCAATTCAAGATTGAGTTTTTGGGGCCATTTAACGGCCCTAAAAAATCCCTGAAAAAACCCTGGCAAGGTGTTTGATATTCAGATTGCACTTTTCCTATCTCCTGATTCGTAAACAGGTGTCTTAGGGCTGTTTACATGGTGGGATAATTTTTGATGTATTTGAATAATTAAGTCACTAGGCTAAACAAAACTCAAATATTGTAGAGAAGATCTTGTAGTTCAAGAAGATTATTATTGTTACTTGAACAACCTTTCGTTTACAGTTAACTATAATCTATATCTAGAAAATGTTTTTTTGCTTAATTGTGTACCGTGATTTGTTTCCATTAGGCGGAATTTTGCGCGCGGAGCGGAATTTTTCTTTGTCTTGTGATTTCTCGGGTTGAACTAATTAGAAAAGACAAAGAAAGATTCCGCTCCACGCGCAAAGAAAGATTCCGCTCCACGTGGAAAACAGGCTTTAATTCAGCAAATTGTGCATGGTGCCATCCCTTGGGGGTGAGGCAGCAATTTCCTTGTGATAATAACTTCTAGTATATTGTGTATATTTTGTATATGTATACACTATATACACTATATACAGACTAGCAAGTTGATAAAAGCGAGAATATACAGTAGCCTATATACAGTTTTGACAATATAGACATGTATATTGTGTATATTTTGTATATATATATACACTATATATATACAATATACACTATATACAGACTAGCAAGTTGATAAAAGCGAGAATATAGGCTACAGTATATACAGTTTTGACTATACAGACCTGTATATTGTATATATTTTGAATATATATATATATATATATATATATATATATATATATATATATATATATATATATATATATATATATATATATATATATATATATATATATATATATATACACTAGACTAGCAAGTTGATAAAAGCGAGAATATATATATGTTATTTACCGGCTGCGAGGTCCGGATGAGAAAAACTGTGCCCGAGGTCTTGAAAACGGCCCGAGCCCGAAGGGCGAGGGACGTTTTCAAGCCCGAGGGCACAGTTTTTCTCATCCGGACCGACGCTGCCGGTAAATAACGTGTTTATTTTTTATCAGATGTAAAAATTAAATTGATTAAAATTCCAGTGTTGCTTGCGAACTAATTTGAGATCAGTGCAGTTGTGTATTTTCAAAGCGAGGCTGACAAAAATTGAAATTTGAAAAGTTGAATGATATAAAACACGATACGAAAACTCGAGAAAACTGGCAAGAAACACACAAAAAGACGTATAGTTTCAGTAAAAACTGAATGTACATGCTTTTTTCATGAATATGGTATAGAAGAGAAGCTTTGGAATAAAAACTTTTATGCCTGGCGTTTTGGCTTTGGCTTTGACAAAATCAGTTGCTCCTGACAACGACAAGTTCATGTTCAGATCAGATCAAAAACATATAAAAATGAATCTGTTTTCATTTAATCAACGTTTTTATACTAAAAGGTCAATGAAAAGGGTATGATGTTTTTATGTTTTTGTATTTTTTCTTGTCGTTTCACGATAATATGCAGGGACGCCGGAACGATAATAGGGCAAAGGGGGGCGGACGCACACCATGGGCACCTTTACTGAAAAATTTTTTTTCACTGCCCACCCCCCCTCCCCCCGTCGCCAAAAAAATTTCGGTCAGTGTACCATTTTAGGGGTCAAAAATTTTTTCCGGACATAAAAAAATTTTCCGTGAAGCCAAAAATTTTTCCGGATATCTTAAATTTTCGCCATTTCTTCAAAATATTTTTCTAAATTCCAAAATTTTCCAAAAATTTTTATAAATATAAACTATAAAACACCTGAATCTCGTGATTTTCCTACAAAAAGCATCGTTG
>CACRXK020006330.1:12839-25514 GCA_902702795.2 Paramuricea clavata | reverse complement strand
AGACCAGATTTTTTCATGCAACTGTTTCTGAGATATTGCCATTTTGGTGAAAGCTCTTGAATTCAGTCACGTATTCGCCATATTGCTTGCACGTTAGGGGGGTAGAAACATTGTAACAGCTTGGGCGTTAATGAGTTAACTATCATGTATGTTAATATTTGTACTACAATAATTATACTCCATTTAATAAAAAAACATGCTTGCAAGTGTGTACCATACACTTGGACTCAGGACTCTTGGGGTAAAACAAAATAAAATTGTATAAACCCATTGGTGATTAAATAATTAACTTATTTATAATAATTAAACATTGACTAACATGCTTTTGTATGGCAATTATTTTAGATAACAGCTTGAATTGCATGGTGAAAATGTTGGAGGCAGCCAGAAGGCTGAGGACAAAAATGTGGAAGATGACAAGGACAAGAACACTGAGGAAAAAGGAGGTTTGTTATAAATTATAATTGTATATTGTAATACTTCATCAGTTATTAATTAACCTACAGACTGCAGGTAAGGTAAAACTATTTAGATAAATATTTAAATACAGTACCCACAAATTGTATTCTTCATAATGATGTGAACATTGTAATGATTTCATTGTTTCTCTTTTTAGTTCTGCTGCTTTCAAGTCAACATCTATTATGTAAGTTTTTGTTTGTATGAATATGATGCCTGACATTTGTATGTCAGTATGTGTACTCACCTGACCTGCATACTGTAGCTCAAACATTGTTTTATGCTTGCCATAGCATGCATTGTTTAACAAATTTAACTTTAAGTTATTCTCAGAAATTTTCATTGGAAAGTGTATTTATAATCATTGAAAATCTAACGTTTTCCGCCATGTTGATTTTGTTTGTCTCGTTTCCAGTCTCTACTCTCTTTTAGTCATTGATTTCAAATTTCAATTTGTATTAAGAACATTTTGACCTGCAAATAAATTCACACAACGTCTGTTTATATGTTATTCACTATTGTAGTATTTAGTAATTAGTAATAAATAGTAATTACGTACATATAACAGACTTTGTTCTTGACTAGTTTCAACATTTCTATTGCTACAGTGAACCAATTTTAAGTGGAGGTTCAGTTGATCCCACACCCCCTAGCCATCATAGCTATCAAAGTTCACTGGATAGTTTCCTACCCACCCTTGATCTAAAGGAACCAGGAGGTTTTAATATCGAAGATTGGGCGGAAAAAGTTGCGACTAAGGTGGCACAAAAGCTAAGTTCCCAAAAAGAAGTGACTTCTGGAGCCACATATAATCCCTTTCCGAGTAAGTCCCTTAAAGCAGGTAATTTGTTTCAACTACTGGACGAGGTGCCTGATTTTGCGTTATTTAATGAGGAGAACAGCCGGGTATTGCAGTGTAGTAGTTGTGCAGAGTTTTTGTCTTCTCCTCGGGTTTCCGTTTCGTCCTCGTTTCGTCGACCATCTGGCAGAACAGATGGAAGTTTGGCAACCGGTCTGCACTTATCAGATGATGTATACCAACAACTGGTTACTGGTAAGTGCGATAAATGGTACCATCAGAAACAAGGGGTGCCTTCAACATCTTTCTTCCGAAACACACAATAACGCTTTGGGTTATGTGAAGTTGTTAAAACAAGGGAGATCCAGGGAGGTGATCTTTGTTAAGAATCAACTTCGTGCAGCTTTTGGAATTGTGAAAACCAAGTCGGCTGCAATCCAATACGAGGAACGAATTGTGGAGCTTCAAGCAGCTGGTGCGGACGTCAGCGATTTTGGTCATTCCCGGAAAATGTTTCCGCAAATGATTAAAGCGGCGTGTGCCTACATTGACAGAAAAACGACCAATTTCCTGTCCACCCCTCTTCCAAACACGGGAATGCCACCACACTTTTATGTCACAGCAGACAAGTCCACCAACCATCAGATCACCAATCAGGTTACCGTTATTTGTCCTGTGGTAGATGGTAGTCGCAAAGGCATTGTCCTGGATGCTAGAGAGGTATATACCAACTCTGATGGGATTGGTGGTACAGGTGACGCTTCAGCCGCCGCTATTTTCAAGGACCTGGAGGAACATGTCAGTTTAAAAGACGATCGTCTTCTTCAATTTCAAGGAAGAGTAATGGATGGCCAATACATCAATGAACCGTTTATTGATGGCATGAACAAGCCTATCATGTGACTGTTGGATGATCTCCCATGCAAAGAACGTTTCTGGTGGCCTGTACAATGGGATCCTGCACATTGGCTGGACAAAGTTTTCAGCACATTTAAGGATTCGTGTTTTGTTGATCGTCTCCTGAAGAGAGTGGCACTTTACCACCAACTTTTCAGGCACGGTAAAATGCACAGTGTAGCGTGTCACACGGCAAAGGATCTAAAGCTTCCATTTCGTGTCACCAATGCATATGCCCATCAGCGATTTATGAGCTCCAGCTACTTGTCACTGAAGAACCTCGCAGACAGTTTGGAAGTGTACATCGAGACCTTCAAAGACCATGACAATCGCGAAGAGATTGGTTACAAGTTGTGTGGTCAAGACTTCGTCCATGACTTGTTTGGTGTTCTCGATTTGTTGTGGCCCCTGGTTGTCCTTATGCTGCAGTCACAGGCAGAATGGTATCCTGGCTGGAAGCTGTGTGCGCATATTCCTTTGGTGAAAAGACAAATGGAACGTTTCATTGTCGAAGTGCCTAAAGACGACCCTTCTACTTACATTTGTCCTAGACTGAACAAGCAAGTCGACGAAATTTGAGAAAAGCGCTATGGTCGAAGTGAACTGACATTGGGGTGGTTTGCTCTTGCTGGTGGCGATGATGGACTGCCGGTGAATTGGAACGCACGAGAGTTAGACAACAGCGCTGATGACTTGATAGAGCTGGCAAGGAAGGTAATCAATGAGCTGGAAGACCGTTACACTAACAGCTTCTCTGATCTCAATGCTTTCCAAATGTTTCGACTTCGTAACAGAATGCTTTTCAAATGTTTCGACTTCGCAAGACTATTTATTGGATTGTGTGGAATACGAACCGAAGACAGAATCCCCGTGGACAACAATGCGTTCTCCGAACTTGGGGCAAACGAGTTTCGACGGTGTGTGACCTATGTTTCACAGATGCCACACATACGAGACAAGAATTTGGAGATAGGCATCGAGCTGTCGTCAACTGTCTTTTGGCGTTTCAAGAAAGTTTTAATTTCTGTCGTCTGGGGTTGTATGTTTCCCACACACTTCTGCCAATTCTTCAAAAAAATCGCAATCAAAGATAACAGAGATTTCTCTTTGAAAGACGTGGTCGTCGGAGAAGGTGTGACCATGAAAAAGTTCCTGGATGGCACCCGACAACAATTCACGCTTTCAGAAGTCTTCGAAGTAGAGTTGAGCAATGGCGAGACATGGAAGTTCTTTTTGACGAAGAAATTGTTATTAAATCTTTGTATACTGACCCTTCCTTTTACTCAGTTGTGGGCCAGGAGTTTTGCCTTATTTTTGATATCTTCTATGCAAAGAGTGGAGCCGAGGCAGTTGCAGAGTCTTTCAACAGGGTGGTGGACAAGCATGAAATGGAAGGTGGACAGAGCATCCTGGTACTTATGAATCGTTCGAAAGTAGAGAGATGGCAAAAATGTACATCAATGGAGACAAGGATCTTGGTCTAAGCAGGCATCATATCCCAGTCTACAGAGATGTCGATCATGGCAGAAACATGAAGGAGAACTGTCAAAGGTTTTGGATCGAATTGCAACTTCCCGCCCAAAATTTCCTTTTCTCTTGTGATTCTGATGACTCTTTGTCTTGTTTTGGTCATATGGGCTCACCTGTACAATCTTCACTTTGTAACCTTTCATTGACATTACTATTGATGCTAAATGTAACTTACTACAAATGGATTTTGGTGACTCTTTGTCTTGTTTTGGTCATCTGGCAATCTTCACTTTGTAACTTTTCATTAACATTACTATTGATGCTGAATTCAACTTACTACAAATGGATTTTGGTGACTCTTTGAATTGTCTCGTTTTGGTCATCTGGCAATCTTCACTTTGTAACTTTTCATTAACATTACTGTTGATGCTGAATTTAACTTAATACTACAAATGGATTTTGGCGACTCTTCGTCTCATTTTGGTCATCTGGCAATCTTCACTTTGAAACTTTTCATTAACATTACTATTAATGCTGAATTTAACTTACTAAAATGGATTTTGGTGACTCTTTGTCTCGTTTTGGTCATCTGGCAATCTTCACTTTGTAACTTTTCATTAACATTACTATTGATGCTGAATTCAACTTACTACAAATGGATTTTGGTGACCCTTTGTCTCGTTTTAGTCATCTGGCAATCTTCACTTTGTAACTTTTCATTAACATTACTATTGATGCTGAATTTAACTTACTACAAATGGATTTTGGCGACTCTTTTGTCATGGTGGACATGAAATTTGTTGTTCTTGTGAAATTGATAATATTTTAGTTAATATTATCGGTTTTTGGATATTTTTGACAGTATTTTTTGTGTGTAATATGTTATCGTGATTTACAATGCCAGAATATTTAACAGCAGATCAATTAAAACAAATACTGGATGAGAAACTGGACCAGAAGCTAATACCGTTGAATTTGAAAGTTTCTGAACTCAGTACCAAACTTGAAGATGCAATGCAATTCATTGATCTGGCTAACTCCAAGTATGAAGAAGTAATTACAAAACTTAATTCTTACGAAATAGCGAGAATTGAGATACAGGAAGAAAACAAGATTTTAAGGAGTGCTTTACAACAAACTGAAAGCCAAGTGCTTCAATTAAAAAACTCATATCATGACCTTGAACAATACTCTTGCAGGGAGTGTGTAGAAATTCAAGGTATACCAGCCCCTGATCATCCAACTAAGGAATCAACTAATGATATTGTAATGAAAATTGCCAGCAAATTTATGGATATTGATATCACCGAGAAAGATATATCTGTGAACCATCGTTTACCTGTGAATAAAGGATACAAGGGGAACAGACCTGAACCTGCAATTATCGTAAAATTTGTTCGTGGAGATACTAAAGTGGCATTTTATTGAGCTAGAAGCAAGTTAAGGTGGTTCCCTACAGTTATTCTTGTTTACCCAATAATTCCGTAAAACAGGCTTATTTGTGCAGAACGCGAATTCGTTTCGACTTGGTGACAATATTGGTCACCTAAGGAATATTTTGAACTAGATTTCGACAACGTCAGTGTCACCATGGCAACATGACGACGGCACAAAACCTTCTAATTTAACCCATAAATGTGCCGCTATCTCAAAAACGATGTCGGTGACCTATCTTTTTTATTTCATATATCAATAGGGAATGATGCTCTGCAACTGTGGTGAAAGTTTAAAAAAATTCTGTAGTGTGTGATTTTTTTAAAAGCGAAAATTTTATTGCGAAATTTCCACACTACAGATTTTTTTAAAAATTGAAATTTATATTATTTACCGCAAAATAAATTCGTGGTCAAAATTTGAAGATAGGTCACCGATGAAACTAATGAGTAAAATGCAAATAAAGTTAGAAAATAGCCTCGTGTAACTCGAGAAATTCCCCTTAATGAAAAGCGTCGCTGACTAGTAAAAGATTGTACGCGGGCGCAGAACGAGTTTTCATTCAGCAAAATCGAGCGGAAATGTTGTTTTTACTGTTTTGTTTTTGTCAACTTTTCGATTTATTTGAGTGCCATGGACAGCCAAGGATTAATGTGAAGGTCAAATCGATGAAAACAAGGTTGAAGCTAATTAAACCCTGCCGTTTACTCAATCTATGAGCTGTAACAGCCTATCAACAGGTGGACGTGTTTTTTTGTTCCATGTTTGGTTTTGTACTTTTTGCTAAAAATGAACAATTAGGCTATGAAACTGAAATATTTTTCTGTTTACATATAATCACTTTAATCTTGTAGAAACACGACTAAAAACGTGAACGTTTTCTTGAGAAGTAAATAACTTTTTAAACGTTTGTATGCAATTTTGCAAATGTTTTACAGTTGACAGTGTATATTTAAAGAATTAAAAAACATTGTTTCGTAGCTATTTTTGGTCTAGAGATATTCGTATCATATGTAGAATTGCTGTATAGACTCGCAAGTGATTTGGCAATCAAAACGAAGTATTATTCAACGCTTTTTTCCATTAGAAACCTTTCAGAAATAGCTTTATTTTTAAAAAAAGCGTGGTCAATTTTTGTTTTGTTTTGATCATGCGGTTGCGTGGGATAGTTCACGTACTGGTCCCGCGAACATCCCGCACGCAACTGTAGGGAGCCTCCTTAAAGAACAAAACAACTCGAGACCTTGGATATCAAGCTGCTAATGGCATATATATCAATGAAAGCCTTACTGAAATGAATAAAGCTTTATTTAAATGTTGTCTAAAGACCAAGAAAGATCTTAACTATAAATACATTTGGACCTCAAACGGTAGAATCTCCTTAAGGAAGAATGAAGAGAGTCAAAGGATCTATATCAAGAATGAAGGTCAACTTACTAAGCTGTTGAGCTAAGTACAAATTGAATAATTATTTTGTTTGATGTGTGAATTGCGGTAGATGCTTAACATCTACTTCTATATCTCATATTGATGACAGATTACTGGAACTTAAAGATCTACCTTGTCTTAATATTACATCACCCATAACTAATACACCTCATTTAAATGACCTAGATATTGATTTAAACTTGCCCTCTGATAATAATTTTGCCTATTACACTACTCATGATTACCATAATAATCATGACATTAATGAGTGTTTATCTGACTCTAGATAATTTTCTGCATTGCACTGTAATATTAGGAGCCTGGTGGCTAATCATGATAACCTTGTACATATGTTATCTTCATTGTATTTTCCTTTTTCTCTGATTGGGCTTTCGGAAATTAAGTTTAGAGATAATCAGGATCCCTTGACAAATATACAGATAGCTGGTTATGAATTTGTATCCAAACCCAGTCTTTCTAATGCAGGGGGTGTGGCCTTCTATATAAAAAAGAATCTAAATTTCAAAATCAAAGATGAAATATCGGTCACTGACTTAGACTTTGAATCGCTTTGGATTGAAATTGAATCCGTTGGTCAACCAAATTTAATATGTGGAATGGTGTATAGACATCCAAATGGCAATTTAGATCATTTTATGGAATATTTAGATCACACAGTTGAGATGGTCCATAGGGAGAATAAAATTTGTTTATTGATGGGGGAGTTCAACATTGACCTTTTGAAAGCAAATTTAAATATTGCTTCAGACAACTTTCTAAATTCTCTCGGTTCTTATTTCTTCCAACCACAAATATTACAACCGACTAGAATAACTAACCACTCCTCGACATTGATTGATAATATATTTTTTAATTCAATCGAACACTTTGTCATTAGTGGTAATCTGGTCTATGATTTGACTGATCATTTGCCTAATTTTATCATATTTAATAAATTTTCGTCTCTCCCCTCAAATGTTAAAATCCATAAGAGAGATTACTCATTGTTTAATGAACCAGATCTAATAAATGAATTTCAATCTATCAATTGGCAAACAGTATTTGCTTCAAATAGTGATCCATCTCTAATGTTTGATAATTTTTACGCTAAGACAACTGAAATAATTGATAAACATATTCCTGTAAAACAATTATCTAGAAATGAAATAAAGTTAAAATCCAAACCATGGATAACACGTACAATTCAAAAATCAATTCATGCTAAAAAAAAATTATACAGTAAATTCTTGAAAACAAAGTCCTTTTACTATCATTCAAAATTTAAATTATATAGAAACAAATTAAACCATATTTTGAAGATTAGCAAAAGAAAATAGTACAATGACTATTTTATACAAAACATCCAAGATACAAAGAGAGTATGGAAGGGCATCAAACAGATAATACACTCTAAACCTAAAGTGAGCCAGAGAATTATCAAAATTCTGGAGGGAAATAGAGAAATAACAGATCCAATGGCAATTGCAAACACTTTCAATAATTTTTTTGCTAACATCGGAAATAGTTTGGCCTCTTTAATACCAAATGTTGAAAAGTTGCCTTTTGATTATCTCACTAATTCTCCATGTGACAGCTTATATATTTCTCCAGTTACTTCGGAAGAGATTGTAAATGAAATTTCTAAATTAAAACTCGGAAAGGCTACTGGTCCATTTAGTATACCAGTGTCAATTCTGAAAATCCTTGGAACAGTGATATCGAAGCCATTGGAAATTTTATTTAATGTTTCTTTTTCAATGGGCGTTGTACCAAGCAATTTTAAAATAGCAAATGTTCTACCGATTTATAAGAATGGATCTCCAACTAGTACTTGTAATTATCGTCCAATCTCTCTTCTTTCAGTATTCAGTAAGCTCTTAGAGAAACTTATGTCAAATAGGCTGCTTGATTTTATCCAACGAAAAGCAATTTTGTTTGATAATCAATTCGGATTTCGTGCTAAACACTCTACTGACTTTGCCGTTCTTAGTATAATTGATAAAATACAAAAAGCAATCGATGAACGAGATTTTTCTTGTGGAATATTTTTAGATCTTAGTAAAGCCTTTGACACAGTCAATCATGAAATCGTAATAAAAAAATTAGAGCATTATGGAATATGGGGTGTAGCTAAACACTGGTTTGAATCCTAACTTAGAGGCCGCTATCAAACAGTTACAGTAAATAATACTAAGTCTTCGGCTAATATTATTTCTTGTGGTGTACCACAGGGATCCGTTCTTGGTCCAATTTTATTTGTTTTGTATGTCAATGATTTTCATCACAGTTCTAACTTCTTCGATTTTCATTTATTTGCCGACGATGCAAATTTGTTCTACCGACATAAAAATATTAATATTTTGCAATCAGATGTTAATACCGAATTAAATAGTATTAATGTCTGGCTATGTGCCAATAAGTTATCGCTCAATGTAGAAAATAAATAATAAATTTTCAATTAAGTATAAATGACAAGATTATTAAACAATGCTATTAGGTTAAATATCTGGGCATCCTGATTGACTCTAACCTTGGTTGGAAATCTCAAATTGAATGTATTGCTAAAAAAATTAAGAGAAGTGTGGGCGTTCTATCTAAATTACGGTACTATGTTCACACTAACATTCTGATTAATCTTTATTATACTTTGATTTATCCATTTTTAATATATGGTATAATTGTCTGGGGTAATACTTACACCCCAGTACAATACAACCACTTTTTGTTTTACAAAAGAAGGCCATGTGTATTATAACGTTTTCTGAATATAACGAACATTCAAGTCCATTGTTTAAGTTATTAAATATAATCAAGATCTTTGATTTGGTAACTTTCCATATTGCATCATTTATGTATAAATTCCACCATCGACTATTGCCCTCAGTTTTTGATAACTTTTTCACTCCAATAGATAGACTACATAATTATAATACAAGATTGGCATCAAAACAGAGTTATCACCTTCCTAAAGCAAGAACTAATTATGGTTTATTCAATATAAGATTTCAAGGAACCAAGATATGGAATTCCATAAACGAAAATATAAAACTGTTTTCTTTTTCAAAATTCAAAAATAAACTAAAAAGTGATATATTGCATAAATATTAAACATTTCATTCTCAGTAAAATTTTTCTTCTTCTTCTTGCTATATAAGTTGATAAAGCTGTTCTGATCCTTTTCCTTCATCCCAACTCCAAACCAAAATTTACTGGTATTGTATTATTATAATATGTTGCAATTGTAAATTGTATTTAATTTATTCTTAGTGTAGTTCTATGTGTAAGTCTGTTTTCTGTTACTGCTAGTGTCATGTTGTACCTATTTTCCGATTCTTCTTTCTTCGGCTAATATTATTTCTTGTGGTGTACCACAGGGATCCGTTCTTGGTCCAATTTTATTTGTTTTGTATGTCAATGATTTTCATCACAGTTCTAACTTCTTCGATTTTCATTTATTTGCCAACGATGCAAATTTGTTCTACCGACATAAAAATATTAATATTTTGCAATCAGATGTTAATACCGAATTAAATAGTATTAATGTCTGGCTATGTGCCAATAAGTTATCGCTCAATGTAGAAAATAAATAATAAATTTTCAATTAAGTATAAATGACAAGATTATTAAACAATGCTATTCGGTTAAATATCTGGGCATCCTGATTGACTCTAACCTTGGTTGGAAATCTCAAATTGAATGTATTGCTAAAAAAATTAAGAGAAGTGTGGGCGTTCTATCTAAATTACGGTACTATGTTCACACTAACAGTCTGATTAATCTTTATTATACTTTGATTTATCCATTTTTAATATATGGTATAATCGTCTGGGGTAATACTTACACCCCAGTACAATACAACCACTTTTTGTTTTACAAAAGAAGGCCATGTGTATTATAACGTTTTCTGAATATAACGAACATTCAAGTCCATTGTTTAAGTTATTAAATATAATCAAGATCTTTGATTTGGTAACTTTCCATATTGCATCATTTATGTATAAATTCCACCATCGACTATTGCCCTCAGTTTTTGATAACTTTTTCACTCCAATAGATAGACTACATAATTATAATACAAGATTGGCATCAAAACAGAGTTATCACCTTCCTAAAGCAAGAACTAATTATGGTTTATTCAATATAAGATTTCAAGGAACCAAGATATGGAATTCCATAAACGAAAATATAAAACTGTTTTCTTTTTCAAAATTCAAAAATAAACTAAAAAGTGATATATTGCATAAATATTAAACATTTCATTCTCAGTAAAATTTTTCTTCTTCTTCTTGCTATATAAGTTGATAAAGCTGTTCTGATCCTTTTCCTTCATCCCAACTCCAAACCAAAATCTACTGGTATTGTATTATTATAATATGTTGCAATTGTAAATTGTATTTAATTTATTCTTAGTGTAGTTCTATGTGTAAGTCTGTTTTCTGTTACTGCTAGTGTCATGTTGTACCTATTTTCCGATTATATAAGTTACTTAAGTATTTTTGCGAACTGGCTTCCTGGCATTTTTAGCCATCTTAGGTTATTTCAGGAAGACAGTACCCTACTTTTATTATAATTAATTTGTCTTATAATCCATGTAGTATTTTAACAAATGGGTACAATAAAGTGTAAAGTATTGTTGTTACTTTGAATTGTCTCGTTTTGGTCATCTGGCAATCTTCACTTTGAAACTTTTCATTAACATTACTATTAATGCTGAATTTAACTTACTACAAATGGATTTTGGTGACTCTTTATCTCGTTTTAGTCATCTGGCAATCTTCACTTTGTAACTTTTCATTAACATTACTATTGATGCTAAATTCAACTTACTACAAATGGATTTTGGTGACTCTTTGTCTCGTTTTAGTCATCTGGCATTGGCAATCTTCACTTCGTAACTTTTCATTAACATTACTATTAATGCTCAATTTAACTTACTACAAATGGATTTTGGTGACTCTTTGTCTCGTTTTGGTCATCTGGCAATCTTCACTTTGTAACTTTTCATTAACATTACTATTGATGCTGAATTTAACTTACTACAGATGGATTTTGGCGACTCTTTTAATTGTCTTGTTTTGGTCATCCGGCCATCTTCACTTTGAAACTTTTCATTAACATTACTATTGATGCTGAATTTAACTTACTACAAACGGATTTTGGTGACTCTTTGTTTGGTCATCTGGTAATCGACATTACCTTGCAATCTTTATTTAATAACTGAATTTTATATTTATCCGGCTGTTCTCCTTCACGTTTTTAACTCAAAATGTTCTCCTTAACCTGTTAACTGCCAGCTAGTTGCTGATTATAAACATTTAATAACTGAAATACCTCCTTCACCACCACCTGGTTGCTGATTGCCTGATTATATACATTTAATAACTGAAATGCCTCCTTCACCACCACCTGGTTGCTGATTATATACATTTAATAACTGAAATACTTCCTTCACCACCACCTGGTTGCTGATTGCCTGATTATATACATTTAATAACTGAAATACCTCCTTCACCACCACCTGGTTGCTGATTATAAACATTTAATAACTGAAATACTTCGTTCACCACCACCTGGTTGCTGATTATATACATTTAATAACTGAAATACTTCCTTCACCCCCACCTGGTTGCTGATTGCCTGATTATATACATTTAATAACTGAAATACCTCCTTCACCACCACCTGGTTGCTGATTATAAACATTTAGTAACTGAAATGCCTCCTTCACCACCACCTGGTTGCTGATTATAACACGCCGGGTCAGCTCTTCCCAAAAATCGGCCATTTGATATAAACTTTTTCAATATACTTCGGATGGACATGAAACTTGCTACATCAATATAACTTTCCATTCCGAACAATCGTATGTTTTTTATTTTTGAGATTTAACGGTTTTTGGCGGGAAAATGACGTCACGAAACCTCCAGTTAAAATTTATTTTCAATATCTTAATAGTTTTGTCGCAGAATTTGGAAGAACATATCATGAGCAGTTCAAAACTGAAAGCGGATTTTAAATATCTAAACCTAATCCAAAGTTATTTCACTATAAAAACCGTGAAAAATCTAAAAATAGTAACAAAATGGTGGAAAATTCGATTCTAAACTCCCTGTATCTCGTGATTAGATTAAGATATTTAAAATCTCTTTTCAGTTTTGAACTGTTCATGACATGATCTTCCACATTCT
>CACRXK020006330.1:0-12819 GCA_902702795.2 Paramuricea clavata | reverse complement strand
TTCGGAATGGAAAGTAATATTGATGTAGCAAGTTTCATGTCCATCCGAAATATATTGAAAAAGTTTATATCAAATGGCCGATTTTTGGGAAGAGCTGACCCGGCGTGTAAACATTTAATAACTGAAATACTTCCTTCACCACCACCTAGTTGCTGATTATAAACATTTAATAACTGAAATACTTCCTTCACCACCACCTGGTTGCTGATTGCCTGATTATATACATTTAATAACTGAAATACCTCCTTCACCACCACCTGGTTGCTGATTATAAACATTTAGTAACTGAAATGCCTCCTTCACCACCACCTGGTTGCTGATTATAACACGCCGGGTCAGCTCTTCCCAAAAATCGGCCATTTGATATAAACTTTTTCAATATACTTCGGATGGACATGAAACTTGCTACATCAATATAACTTTCCATTCCGAACAATCGTATGTTTTTTATTTTTGAGATTTAACGGTTTTTGGCGGGAAAATGACGTCACGAAACCTCCAGTTAAAATTTATTTTCAATATCTTAATAGTTTTGTCGCAGAATTTGGAAGAACATATCATGAGCAGTTCAAAACTGAAAGCGGATTTTAAATATCTAAACATAATCCAAAGTTATTTCACTATAAAAACCATGAAAAATCTATAAATAGTAACAAAATGGTGGAAAATTCGATTCTAAACTCCCTGTATCTCGTGATTAGGTTGAGATATTTAAAATCTGTTTTCAGTTTTCAACTCTTCATGACATGATCTTCCACATTCTGCTTAAAAACTATTAAGATATTGAAAATAAATTTTAACTGGAGGTTTCGTGACGTCATTTTCCCGCCAAAAACCGTTAAATCTCAAAAATAAAAAACATACGATTGTTCGGAATGGAAAGTAATATTGATGTAGCAAGTTTCATGTCCATCCGAAATATATTGAAAAAGTTTATATCAAATGGCCGATTTTTGGGAAGAGCTGACCCGGCGTGTAAACATTTAATAACTGAAATACTTCCTTCACCACCACCTAGTTGCTGATTATAAACATTTAATAACTGAAATACTTCCTTCACCACGACCTGGTTGCTGACAAACATTTAATAACTTGAATACCTACAGTACCTACTTAACCACCACCTGGCTGCTGATTAATAACATTTAAAGCTGGTTGCTGCAAAAACAAATGATATTGCCTCTTTCGACATAACTGTTTGAGGAAGCCAGGAAGGCATCTGATAAATGAGTTTCCCTGTTGAGTTTTATCATCAATGAAGCTAATTTATTTGATGCCAACCTTTCATGTACTTCAGACAGTAGTGTAATAACAGCTATAGTATGATATGTCTTATGAACGGATGAACATTATGTCATGGTATGTTTAATGCCTTAATGGTAATTGGTAATTCCCATTTGACCACAGTCTACAGCAGTGCTTGATCTAAACAGAAGGTGTGTTCAATCTCACAGACAATCTGACAATATTGAGGTAAGTCTGTAAGTGGATGTGGATCATTTATTTGTTTTGACGTTTGATATACAAATGTGCTGTTCGCACTTTACAAAGTAGCAAAACCAGCAATGGTGACATAGTGTGGACTTTCTCTGTGACTCTGCATCTTTAATGGCGTACCGTCGTGCAAAGGCTATGCAAGTATTTCTTAAATGTAAACGCGTTCGTTTTATATGGATGAAAAAATATTTGTGCAATTTTGAGTCCCAGACGCGCAACTGCGAAAATTGGACGCGCAAAATTTCGGAAAATTTTGATCTCGCTTGCACAATTTGCAAACTTTCCAGTCTGGCACACAGATAGAGGAATACTTTTGTTCATAACATTCGGGACATACACCACTGTACTAATAAATATATTTACTTTCAGTAAAATATGAAAACAATATGAACAACAAAAAAGCAAAAATAAATGCTAAAATTAAATGAAGCTTGCGCAGACGGCAGAACAACACGAAGACAGACAATGTTCGTAATGACTACAGAATTTCTCACATAGTGCAAAAGAAATTAAAGATCTGTTTTTAGCGACTAAAATATTTGGCTGAAAAATATTGAAAACTATTTGGAGTTGCACACACCATACACACCTTTTTCGTCCGACATGTTTAATAATCAACACATGTGATAAAAATTGGCGGGAAATGCAAGACTTCCACTTGCGCATGCAGAGATTTTCCCTATGGATTTCCCTACACTGCCCTACGCCCTGATTTTCTCTATAACGGGAATAGCTGTGGAAGTACTGATGGTGGCCAATGATTGGGGCACATAATGTTGTTGTTGGATTGTTGTGAACTTGTGGATTGTTGTGAACTTGTGGCTGGTTTTGGATCGTTGTGGCTGGTTTTGGGGTCGTTGTGGGTCATTGTGGATCGTTGTGGAGTCGTTGTGGGTCGTTCCATGTTTTAGTAACTACAGCTTGAAAACTTTGTATAATACAATACAAAACGAAAAATGAATAAGGTAGTGAAATGGCTCAATGCCAATAAATTATCAATCAACGCTTCTAAGACAAAATTTGTAATTTTTAAATAAAAAAATAACCCAGTAAGCACGCGACGTCGTTTCGACGTCGAATTTTGGTTGAATTTCGGTCGCGATGTCGATCTACCTTTAAACACCTTCATTTCGACGTCGTTTCACCGACCTGATATCGACATCTCAAAACAGACGTTGTTTCGACGTCGTTTCAACGTCAGGTAAAATCAAACAAACACAATATTTGACTGCATTTTATTGGAAAATGTTTTTGTAGTATTGGGAATGGTCATCCAAGGAATATAATATGAAATTTTTGTCATGTCGTTGAGGCGACCATGTATCAGCTTCATTTCGACGACGTGATATCGATGTCTCAAAACAGACGTTATTTCGACGTTGTTTCAACGTCAGGTAAAATATGACAAACACAATATTTGACCACATATACGAAAATATATTTATTACTGTTGTGGTATTGTATAGGGTCTTATATAAGGAAATTTGATATGAAATATTAATTATGTCTTTGAGACGACCATATTGCATATGTCAACTTCATTTCAACGTTGTTTTACGAAGTGATACCGACGGCTCAAAACAGCGGATATTATAGGAGTATTGTGAAGGTGATGTAATAATGCAATTAGAGATGGAATTTTTGTTGCATTGACATTGTTGAATTGGACTATATATATTTTCTCGTGTTTAAATCAACATCGAAATCTCGAGCTCGCCTTTTACGTATCATATTCTTGGCACAACATCGGCCATCATACGGAGAAAGTGAAGAGCGCGCATAGTGCATCTCGGGTAGGTGCATAGGCATTGCAGTCATTTCAAAAGGCAAAATACAAGAAGAGAGTTGAAATTTTTAGCTGCAGTTTTTATATTTTGACGGCATCGTTGGGTATCACGCCTGTCAAAAATGCAAGCAAAATCGCCAATATGCGATACACGTTCACAGCGGTTTTCTAGCAAAAAGTACTCTAAATTTCAATGTTACATGAAGTATTTTGTAACAAACTTTCAAAATGGCGGCTAACAAGAGTAGAAAGTTTTACACAAGAGACGAGGTTTTGAAAGAAGTTGCTCACAATGGTGAGAATGACAAAGGTGGAGAGAATGACGAAGGTGAAGAGAATGACGGGGAAAGTCATTATGAAAAAAATAAAACGCGGGCAGAACAGCTGATGGCGAACACGTCTTTCAAAGCAAGGGATGTCTTCGTGGATGAAGCAAGGTTGTGGCTCACCTCGATAAGTCGCCGTCTTAGCGGGAGACAAACTATAAGGAACCCGTTCTACGGTGAAATTTCAAGGGATATTCCTTATGAAATGTTTACTTTCCTGGTGAGATTGGTGAAATCTACCCCTGAATATTGTCCGCCGTTCTGCTACTATGCTCTCAACAAGAAAGGAGAAGTTATCTCATTTACTTCACTAAGGCTGCTTGTGGATTTTCTAGTTTTACTCTCTCGATTTTCTGCAGACAAAGTAGCCATGTATTTCAAGAGAACTCTTGCTACCGGTTCCAGAAAAGGTCACAATGTTTCAGTTATTACATCCGATGAAAAGGACTTTGCTTTTATTTATAAATGCAGACAAGGTAAACTGGTGATTTCGTTTTATTTTGGTGAATGGGAACTCTAGTGGTTTTCCACAACATGTAGAATAGCTTTTCATTTTTATTTACGGTAGTGAGGTTTCTCTTGTTTATACATGGCTACTTGATATTTTTGCAAAAGTGAAGTAATCAAATAGTAAAACGACCGAAACGTCCATTATCAATGAAGTAAATGATATATACTTCTCCTTTCTTGTTGTCAGCATGTATCATTTAGCTTCTGTGTGAATGAGGTTAACTACCTAAAAATATGAAAGATTTCGACGTTTCGAGCGAAGGACCTGGCATCTGTAAGTTATATAACTAAGATATAACCTTTCTAAATCAATATTGGGAGGGAGGCGGGCTGAAGTACAAAACTGAATTGTTTTTGCACTTTTCCAGTTTATTTGTGTGTTTTGCTTATACAAATTATCGGGGTGGGGGTCTCGAGCCTCCCCCCCCCCCTTCTGACGGCCTTGGTATAGCTGCATGTTTTTTGAGGTTTTACCAGTCTCATTAGTAACAAATTAAATCATTGGAATCTATCCCACAGTCACTTTGTTTATTTTGTTAGACAAAATATACTTGTCTGTACAATATATTTGTCTTTATTTTGCACTGGCATGGCACTCGAGGAAATCTTTGTTTCCTAAATCTAGGTATTGATTAGGGTACATGTTGTCTTAGTAATGAGAACCATTACCAGTGCAATATACCCGGGGCGGCAATGCAAATTTCATATCATTACCATTATTATGTCCATGAGCACGACAAAATTTGCATTGCCACCCCAGGTATATTGCGCTGGCTACGCCAGTGGCCATTACCTGCATGCCTTGAGATCAAGCCATGTTTTAAAATAAAGAGAAAAAAATTCAACACTGCTTGTCTTTATAACAATATATTTTTGTACTAATATATTTATTATTTTATTAATATATTAATATGTATATAAACATTCTGAACTTTAGCTGTAGTCACCTAGGTGGCCCTGCTGTCTTTTATTTAACATCTTTTAAAAAATTGATTGTGGATAAACACTTTACTGTAGTTTTATCTCTGATCTGCTGCAATAGGACAACAATGGTGTGTCACTAATATAACTAATATTAATATATAAGTGTATAACATCTTATCATTATGATATGTAGATATGAATAATTATAGCCGTGTTTACACTATGAGCCTAGACCTAATTGTTTACACTGCTGAAAGGCAGGCCAAAGTGTGTTACTTTGCACCATGAAAATCCAGGCCTAAATGTGTAGTGGAAATACGGCTTTTGTGAACATCTACATTACATACAGTGTAAAAACAAGTATTCACATATGTTAAATTAGTGTAAATATAATGAAAATAAGATAACTTATTGCATCATTTTCTGCTAACTAAGAGACAGATACAGTATGTGCATTTTTTGTAACAATCGTTAAATACAATGTTCAAATAGAATGGCCTGATCGCTTAACATTTTACATAATCTAAGGGGACATACATGAGGTGGAGAAGCTAGACATACACTGGTTTAACTACACCATGAAGCATTTATCAGTGACCCCTTTTAGAAATGCATTGTCTTCAGGCGTCATTGCCATAGCATGCGTGAATGCATTTGACTCCGGCTTTACTGCCATAGCAAGGCCGGATCGGGTTATTAGGACATATTGGCAGATTGTTTTAGTAACCAAATAAAGCAAAACAGTCTTGCCTTGATGATTGAAAATGTCTGCCATTATACAAAATAGACAAGTATGGCCAAGCTTTGTGGGTCCAATTTGAAGCAGGCTGTGAATTATAAATTAGCTATTAAATATCTGGGTTTGTTACTAAACCATGAACTGGGTGCGTCTACATGCATCCTGCTGTAGAAAAATTGTAATGTTTGGCTGGACAATTGTTTGTTATGGACAGTACGAAAAACTCCAAATCACATTTATTTAATTATAAATCTTTAAGTAGGAAAAAGCAGTTGTTTTCATGCCATAATACCCAGAGTACAAACCCTGATAACAATATAGCGTACTGCAAACTTCTTAAGCATGCCAGAAGCAGTGGACCTTAGAAGTGCTACGTGACAAATTATGTTTGAAATGCCATACATTTTGTCATATGCATTTCGCACATTGCTGCTGTATTTCAATCTGTTCTTCGGACCAGATGTTATGTTAGCACTTCTAAGGAATATTGGTAGTTGGTAACGTAAAAGTGAATTTACCCTTAGCTTGTTCCTTACAGTTCTGCTATTAGCTATAGAACAGCATTATCAAACCATATTGGAAAAACAACTGACCTCTTTTGGACAGTACTCAGTAGTCAATATTAATAAATCGAATATAAAAGTATCACAATTGAAGTACTGAACTCTATTGCAACAATTTGTGTACTATATAAGCAGCATATATTTGTACAGGTGTCAAGCTTGCACACCTGTACAAATATATGTATACGAAAACCGTTTTTTCTGTATGTCATATATTAATCCCTTGATTTGATAGCTTATTGTTTCACAGTTTACAAGGTCAGGGTCATTGTATAATTCCTAGCTGCATACAATCACCATACAAGCACCAGGCTAACAATCCTTACCATATGTAACTGAACTGAACTGAACTACACTAGTACTGTAGGTTATACCTCTTGTTTAGAACCTAACTGATACTTCAGGTGAGTGATCCTCCGATTCACACACAATCGTTCACACTTCGCTCACAAAGCTCATTCACTCGTAGTCATGGCAACGCTCTCTCTTAACAAACATGCAGATGAAAAAACTGCAGGTTACAGGTCAGCAGCATTTTAGCGTATCAGGGCGCGAAATAACGGCTGGAGGGTCGGCGGTCAAGGTTACCGGCCAACTCAATTTTAGATCGGACATACCAAATTTCTGGCCGGTCAAATTATTCAGCTTAATGCAAAGCCTAGTAAAGTATACCCCTAAAAATGTGACCATTTTCCCAGTATAGCAGTACAAAAAGCCTTACTGTAATCAGTAATTAAAAATTCCTTCACATAAAACGGCTTGTACTGGGCTAAAAGCATGGTCTTAGCTCTTAAGCCAAAGGCATGGTCATGGCCCATGGGCTTTGTGACGTACTGCGTGCGAAAACTGGTGTACATTGAAGTTGTTTTCCTGCAAAATATTTGACAACATGCATGTTATGGTTCTTAATTATAATACTGTACTTGACCACTTTATTTTGATCATTATTATAAAATGATGATTAGTTTGTTCTTTTACCGAAAGTGACCGGTCAAAATGACCGGCAAGGTAAGAATTTGACCCGACAACTCCGCATTCTGGCCAGACATTGTCCGTTGACCGGCCGTTATTTCGCGCCCTGACGTATGGGTAATACGTTATGGTTAGAATTAGGTATCCACATCAGGTATCATTATAATAGGTGTTTACTAAAGCTCGGTTTACATGTCCAAGTTTGTGGGATCACACTGGGAACTTTGCATAGGTAAATTTAAAGGATTTGCTGGAAATGTTTGAGGGACAAAAACAGTGTTTTTTAACACTGAGTTACTTCACCCTGATATTTATTAGTATCCTTAAGAACTTAGAATTTACCAATGAAAAATTCCTAGTGTGATCACAAAAACTTGATATGCAAACCAAGCTTAATGAAATTTCTACTACCTTAGATTTGAATGACCTGACAATCTTCAAGGCTTTTCTTTATCTTTATGTGGAACTCATGACCACAAAATCTGCAAAATTCATCTGATACATTTTTGTTAAAACCACAATAACAAAACTCTGGATTTTTACTGCTTAGACGCTTTGGTATATATGATCGAGTTGCAGATGGTGCTTTAATCTTTGCATTGTAACCTTGTTGGCGTAGCCAAATCAAGGAGATGTACTCATGGCAGAATACTTGTTCCCACCGATACAAATATGCGGTGTTGGCAGCGTACTTTGAGATTGCTACATGCTTTGCCTCCCTCCCTTCCATTGAATTCAAACCCAACCCTAAGCCATACTTAGTCTTCATTTCTTGAGTATGTTGCGGAACAAGATTACCAAGGGACCACAAAGTCGGGTTAACATTAGACAAGTATAAACAGTAACCTCGATAGATATCAGTGCAAAGTGATTTTAAATTACAAACCTGTTCATCAGTTATATTTACCCGACTGAATAAAGAAACAGCATCTTGCAAGCAAAGGCAGAGGTATGCATGGACATGGATAAGAAGTATTGCTTGTTGGCTTTTAGCTGAACTTTCTAAAATATCAATAATATACATAAAATTTTGCAAAAACAATCTGGAATCCTTACCCGTAAAGTGATAGTCAAACTCCTTCCCCTTCCCACCAGTTTAATTGAACCACCTGATAATCTTCTTTGCCAACCTTTGTAAATGACACTTAGTCCTTAAAATTTCAACAAACTTGTGAAAAAGACAATCTGGTGAAACCTTAGAAAAGCTAAAAATAGTTAGTTTAGACCATGAAATTACAGTATTTAATAGGAGGCGATGGGCTAATGCACATGCATTATTTTTCAAATGAAGAGGTTCTATGTGCGCTTTGTCAATTAAATCTCCCACTAAAGGTGCAAACTCTTGCCGACTTCTTTGCTTTGCAATAAATGTAGTGATCTTGCTTCTCAATGTGTTTACTGTGAGGTTAGGATTAAGTTTTTTCTTAAATTTCTCAACCGCTTTAGCATCTTTAACCCTCTTGCTGTATTCCCACCTTTTCCATGTGTCACTTGCCCTAGAACCAAACGTCCCTTCAAAATTACATATGTCATTCTTACTCACATCTGCAAACGTAGAAAAATAAGTGGCACTGTTAGATAGTTCTCCTCCTAAAAATGCAAGCATCTTCATATCGTTGGGAAGTTCTCCAATAGCAAACTTAACCTGTACAGGTTCTCCTTGGCACATCACAGAATAGATGGTATTAGTTACACGCTGAATGTCAGACATTAATTTAGCGATAAACCGTGCAACAGGCAAGCAGTTTTCACTGCAATTTGCACCAAATAACAGATAATTCTCATTGCTGCTAAGAATACTTTTCCCTATATTTATGAAACTAACCAACCATGAGCAGGCAGTGTCGTCCTTTCCAAATGGAGCACCATCACCTCCTAGAGCAATATAGAACTTGTTAGGCTCATCAAAAGTTAGGACTGTGTACTGATCACTATTTAAATAAAAATCAGCTAACTTTAATACTAACTCCTCGATATCTCGGTAACAACCATTCACTTTCTCACTTTCATCCAGTCCATCACATAACTCTTCCCTAACATTGTACAACTTACCAACCTCAATCGACTTAATATATGACATCAACCTATGGTAAGGAACAAGTTTTGGGGTAGGGCAGTTTGCAACCTTTATACGCACAGCTTGCTTCTTCTTTGAAACCTGCCTATACAAACTAGCTTTATAAACAGATCGATACTTATCCCTTCCCATAATCCCACTACTATAATAAACAGCAATTGACCTAAGCATATTTTCATTTGAGCTCTCGAATTGTACAAGATCTTCTTTATAAATTTTCGGTAAAACCTTGTCCCTAACCTTCCTGCACTTTCCCATTGCTGCCAATACATCCTTTTCCTTACATTTCTTCTCCAATGTCTCAACCATTCCGATCGTTGCCGGTGCCGTATCATCTAAACTACCCCCATGGATTGCACAAGCTGCCTTTATCGTCTCCTGCCTACGCTGTTTTGATGATGATTCCTTACAGCTGGGTGTTCCAGTTGGTGCCGACTGTCGCCTACTCATAGCTTTTTTTGTTATGGTAAAGCCTTCCTCCATTCGTTGTTCTGCCTCACACTGCCTAATTCCATCTACTAGTTCTTCTCTAATCTCATCTACTGCTTCCACTTCACTAACAAGTTTAGCTACCTACAAGTTTAAAATCAGCAACAAATATAGTAGCCCATGGCCAAATTGGCCATGAATCCCTCAAAATATGTTCACTATATATGGTGCAATACATGTCTCTTTCAGTTTATAAATATACACCAAATTCAATTCTTCAGAGTACCTGCTTTATGGTGTAGGTTGAGCAGTTTAAGTTGTGATTAATAATAGCATATACTGGGGTTACGAAAATACCCTTCATAAATATGTTTATAACATGTCAATTTCTAAATATTTCATGTATCTATAAAGTACTTTACAGTTTGATAATATCAACCTACCTTCTCATCTAATCGTTTAAGCTTTTTAGCCGTAGCCTGGCTCTTTTTAGCTTTCTTCTCGTTTTCAATCCAGCCAAGCCTGTGTTGTTTCATGTATTGGCCGACATTAAACCGCTTGTATTGTGATGCCTTTGGCCAAGCCATTTTTGCGATTTTATCACGCAAATATCAAAAAAACAAAAAACATACGATCTTTCACAGACACAGATACTTCAATAAAATCCAAAAATCAAAACGTTTGGATTAAGAACAAAAAAGATATAACTAGCCAAACATTGTCAATTTATCGAATTCGCGACAAACGTCGCGTTTGGCGTGAAAGATTGCACTGTTTTACATTGAAGCAAATAAAGTAACCATAGCAACCTTAGTACCAAAATTATCCTTGAATCTCCCACTTTCTATCCCGGCTAGGCCCCTAGTTTCTCAAATGTTCCTTTAAGTACAATGACAAAGAGAAGTTGTGCAATATTACTGAATATTAATAAGCTAAATACGCTGATTGCTCATTTTGAAACAATTGGACACTTCTAATTGGCGATTTTGTGAGCATTTTTGACAGGCGTGTATTATCAGAAATCCTGATTAAAGATTAAGGAATCTAAGAAGACAGTAAAGGTCATTATATAATAACTACAGTGAAACATGCAATTTGATTGGTCAACAGCCGTGCAGGATCAGACAATCCTGCACTGGAAATTCTGAACAGAAATTCTTGCACATAATTTTACAAATATACTCGCATTGTAAAGTTTCATTGTACGATACCTTTCAACTTTGAAGTAAGTTTCCAATTATTGAGACGTTGGTTTAGTTGTATGAATAAATTTCTGATTGATACATTGCTATTCAGCAAGAAGCAACACGTAGCGTTGAAATTCATCAGACCATGGCATGCAAGTACAACATCTCTCACTTCAAAGTTGATCAAACGCTTTGCAATCTTCACATATTCAGGTCGAGAATCTTCAAAACTACTTTGGCTCTCTGTTTAGCGGGTTTTCCATTTCAAATTTCGTATATTTTATCGAAAAAGTCCCTATATTTTCGCTGTATATTTTCGTGAATTTGGGATCAAATTCTGTTCACATATGTTGTTGTTTTCAATAGAGTGGAGTAGCAATTCTCTGATTGGTTAATTCACGAATGTTGTGAGAACTGCACATTTCATCAGTAATTTTAATCAAGTTAAGCGTCGTTTCACTGTAGCAATTTTATAAAACAATTACCAAATGGTTTTTCCGTGCAGGATAGCATGATCCATGCACTTGGGATGTTGCTCATCTTTCGGAAAGCGTAAGACGCTTTCCGAAAGTCTAGCAACATCCCGTGTGCATGGATCACGCAATCCTGCACGGAAAACCATTCGGTATTCCTTTAGTAATTTATTGTATTTGCTTTTCGTACAGACGCGATTAAACTCTGGATATTCTGTGATGGTGTGATCATTCATGCTCGTATTGAAATTTACACTGTATAACTCTAAACTGTAAAGCGTTTGAAACTTGCTCAAATTGTTCAAATTGATGTTCCAAAAGAAAAATTATTAGGTAGTTGTTCATTAGATTTTGTTATCGTGAATTTGTGAATTTATTGTGCCAATGTGAAATTTCGGTTTTTATCGCCACTATAGCTATTAAGTATATAAAATATGCTAAATGGCCATGTTTGGTATTTCATATATTAGTAAATAAAGCGCATCCTTTTCAATCCCCTACTTCACTTTGTTTATTTAGTCCCGACTGTAGTTTCTTATATAATTTGTGTTCCTATAATTGGTTGAACTTGTTTCGTTTCATGTAATTTGTTGTAGTTTTGTTAAAAATTTCTGCTTCAAAAATATTTATATATTTTCATGTATACGCCTCAATTCCATAATGCCCCTCACCTCCAGCATTCATCCAGCGTTAGACATTTTGGCAAATGTTTGGAATTGGCCCCTCAAGGTCAAAATCTCACTATTGAGGAATTTACACTCTAGTGATGCAAATACTGTAAATATTGGGCCATTGTGACAAAAATATATAGCAAGATTTTAAAATAATTTATTGATTATAGAATTAAATAAAGGCTGTATTTCACACTTTACGACATGCAAGTCAACTGCATATCTCAATAGTATAATTTTATCAATTGTGTGACTGCTTGATTTAACTACTTCTTCAAATGTATGGTATTATGCTTCAGTCATTTGAAAACACGGACCCCCCGAAATGGAAAATCTTGACGAAAATTTCCAGCTCCACATCCAGTATTTAATAAAGTTCTTATTTTCTCCTGGTCTTGGTTTGACTTAATGTGGTGTAATTTGGGGAATAATAGGGGAAAATTTTATAGAGCTGCTCCCATCTGTTAATTTTTGCAGTAATCGCTTAATATTGATTAATTATTTTGATAATTTATTTAAATATGGCAAGCCCATTGTGGTTTGACAGGTTTGTAAGACCCTGTTGACATGAGACCAGGATGAAGACAAACCGGAATGAAAATGGCAATTGTCAACATGTTTACATGAGACCGGTACGAAAATCACAAAATTTTCAACTTATTTCC
>CACRXK020006329.1:0-25519 GCA_902702795.2 Paramuricea clavata | reverse complement strand
GCTAAAGCTTTTGACTCCGTTTCTCACAGCAAACTCTTGTTTAAACTAAAATCTTTTGGAATTTCCGGTCAACTTCTTAACTGGTTCGCTGATTATCTCCATAATCGGAAACAGCGTGTCGTTATCGAAGGAGTTTCTTCATCTTTCCTTAACGTTAAATCTGGTGTGCCACAAGGTAGTGTCATAGGTCCACTTCTTTTCATTTTGTATGTGAATGATCTTCCAGAGGTAACCAAGAATTCTATTGTTGCACTTTTTGCTGACGACAGTAAATGTTACCGTGCAATTCAGTCACCAGCCGATCGTGATCTCCTACAAACTGATCTTGACTCTATGCACAACTGGTCGATCTCTTGGCAATTGAAATTTAATGTATCTAAGACGCTCTTGCTCAGGGTATCTCGGAAACGCACCTCTCCAACTCACTCTTACCACCTTAACAATCAACCTGTTAAGATTGTAGCCAATCAAGTCGACCTGGGTGTGGTTGTGAGCAATGACCTTAAGTGGTCCTCTCACATTGCCAGCTGTACTGCTAAAGCCAACCGTTTGCTTGGTTTTCTTCGGAGAAATTGTTCTCAAATGACTGATACTCGCTGCCGCCGGCTTCTCTATCTCTCACTCGTCCGATCTCACCTGTCTTACGCCAGTGAGGTCTGGGCTCCCCAAGCCTCGTCACGCGATCTTGCGATCCTGGAGGGTGTTCAGAGACGAGCTACTAAATTTATACTTCAAAATTATGAGTTGTCTTATCTTGAGCGTCTTAGGAAACTTAATTTATTGCCTATATCTTACTGGCTTGAAATAAAGGATCTCATCTTTTTTTTCCAATGCAAACAAGGCCTCTACGACCTAGATATCTCCTCTTTTGTCACCTTTTCTTCTAATCGCTCATCTCGCACCCGTTCAAGTAAGGACAACTTGCTTCAAGTCAATCCGTGCAAAACCTCTCTTTTTAGAAACTCTTTTTTTAACCGAATTGTCTTTCTATGGAACAATCTCTCTTCGATCATTCGTAACAGTTTGTCTGTTTCATTCTTTAAGCTCCAGCTCCATTCTCACTACTCTTCTCAATTAGACTCTTCTTTCGATATTAACAGAATGCGCACTTGGAAAACCTTCTGCTCTAAATGCCGTTCTTTCAACTTAAGCTGTTGCTCATACCCTTGTCTTTAATGTATGTCTACCTATTGTATTATATTGTATCAGGTTGGTCTTCACATGGGACTCATGTCCTGTTGACCATACCTTCAATCATTTTTATAATTTTTGTATGATTGTAAAGTTAATAAATAAATAAATCCAGGCAGATCTACATACATTTTGGACCTTCCGACGTCGAGAAGGCTGGACGCAATGAGATTCAAAACTGAATCATGTCGCCATGTATAACTCCCTTCGTTTAGATATGTCTTACATCCTGAGATTACGTGCAAAAGCGATTCAGGGCAGAAGCAGAACGAACAGTCAGCAGATGACGACAGACCCCATTTAACTAGGTTTTTCCTAGTAGGCAAAGAATTGTTGATGTAACGTAGACTGAAGTTAAATATCTTCTTAGGAAGTTTTGAATGAACCGATGACAATAGGGAATTGAATGCCAACGTGGAGTTTTTCATAATGTTTGAGAAAAAAAACCTTGTGACATTAGGTTATTTTGTAATAATAATGGAAACTTTATTTATTGATTATTAAGATATATATAACTACAAAGATAAACCTCACTTTACAGGTAGTTCATCAATGTCTACTTGAATTGATACTAGTGTTTATTATACAATAATTATTTTAAGGCGGATTATATTGACATTAGTTTTGGATTATCCCACACCTTGTTTCGTTTACAAAATATATAATATGATGTTCGTATGCACATGTTCACGATTTTCTTTTTTATGTATTTACAAAATTTGGGATCACATTTAAGGCTTCTTAGCATGCCATCAAAATTTTCGGATGAGCGGCTGAAAACTCCAAGTGTACTCAATGATAATAATAATAATAATAATAATAATAATAATAATAATAATAATAAAAATATTGATGATAATCATATATAATAATAATTTAATTGTTTAGAAGCTCGATAAATTGTACAAAGTTAAGATTAAAATTCATTATATAAAGAAACATATGTTTTGGTCTATACTGATAATATTAAAAAAAAAATTGTCATTTTGCTCTAAGTTTGTTTTTTTAAAACCAAACAATATTTTAAATAAAATGTTTAACTACTAGTATATTCTGGCATTTTCTGTCTCAATATCTATGTCTGTATCTTTAACATCACATTGTTTCTTTCTCATTATTCTCGATCCTCGAAGGCATAGGAGAGCAGATCTAATGATCGAAAATGATATCTTTGCTCTTATCCAAGCCATTGTTTTTGAATACTTTCTCCCTTCTTTATGGCAATTAATTCTGCTAATCGACTGTGATATTTCTTGCATTCTTCACCCATACCACCAGTTGTTGTAAAAATTAACGGCGTGAATGTTCCTTGTTCTATATCAGTAACTCGTTGGTTATACATTCGTTTCTTCTCACTTTCATGCATACGATAAATCTGCTTTGGGGTTAACTCTTTATAAGATTCCGCATTTGGGTGGCATACCCGGACATCGAAGAATGCGGATCTTTGTCTTTCCCAAAAGCCACGTGCATGAACATCCAATCTGGCATCTTGTAATTTGTTTGACCCTGAGTTTAGCACCTCACCATTTACTTCTTGCAGAGCTGGTTCAATTTGGACATCGTTACAGACAATATTCAACAGCTCAGCTTCCAGATCTCGTAATTCGTTATGGTGTTGAATGATAAAACCTCCTTTCTTACATATCATAGCATGGTCGATATTGAAAAGATCTCCACATGCACATCTTGTTGGATTATCCTTGAACGGCCAATCATATCTCAAATTCAATGCATCTCTAAACTCCCGCTTGTTTAAATGAAGGTCCATCTCGGATACAGGGACGACTGTTAACCAGGAGGAGGCTCCTTTCTCTGAGGCAAGTTCTATCATTCGTTTCATCTTCGGTGGTGCCGAGTCAATGACGGATTTAGCCATTACATTTAAAGTATCGTTCTTCTCTTTTCGTGCCGTTTGCTTCAGCTCATGCACTCCTGAATCATCAGGAAATTCGTGTATTTGCTCTTGAATTTGTTCCACCAATAGTGTTGTTACCTTTCTTGATACCGAATATTCCAATGTTGCTTCAATGCATGGATTTGTGACCCCAATACCACCTTTTTTAACAGGTAAGGCTAGAATTTCGCGCTCTAGCGGGGAACATTTGTGATCAACCTAAACTGGCAGGAGGAATTTTGTAATCGCTTCTTCTAATGGTTGCAACAGATCTTGAATATCAGGTAATGTTCGAGGGAAATACGTCCATCGATGTTTCAGCCCAAAAGTGTAAACTGCATAGCTTGCTTGAGGCTGTGTTGTTGCTAAATCAGCCAAATTTATTATCTGTTTCACCCATTCTTCCACCTTTTCGTTGACATATTCGTTCAGGTATGACCTTGAACCAACAACTGCTCCTAAATGCCTTTTTCCTTCTGTCGTGATATTTATCTCTGTTTCTTTAAATACTTCTTTATAATGATGATAATAATAATAATAATAATAATAATAATAATAATAATAATAATAATAATAATAATAATAATAATAATAATAATAATAATAATAATAATAATAATAATAATAATAATGGAAACTTTTTATTAGATATTTACGATATACTATATATACATTGATAAACCTCACTTACTAAAAGGTAGCTTATCGATGTCCACTTGAATTGAATATAAAACTAAAATATATATACAGGTGAAAATCTTTTAAATTTAGTTAAAAGTTTAAAAGTGTTGGGTTGTTCCAGTCTTTGTTTCGTCTACAGAATATATAATAAGACGTGCGAATACAAGTAGCAATTATTTTCTTTTTTACATATTTAATACGTTGTTCGTCGTACTTCAGATCATGGAGCATGTCAAATAAAGTATTCGTCGATTCACCAAATACACCTAAAGAGCTTATAGATACATTAACAAACTTAACTTCATCATGTATATTTTCTTGATCGGTAATTAGAGTCAAATATTTTTCATGTTTTCGATCTGAGTTAGTTTTCAGGTTTGTTTCGAATCCAACAGTCAATTCTAGAATGTACAAAATCTTATTTTCAATTGTCAATAGAAGGTCTGGTCGTAACTCGTCACCAGTGATGACAGATGGGCTAATAAATCCAGGCAGATCTACATACATTTTGGACCTTCCGACGTCGAGAAGGCTGGACGCAATGAGATTCAAAACTGAATCATGTCGCCATGTATAACTCCCTTCGTTTAGATATGTCTTACATCCTGAGATTACGTGCAAAAGCGATTCAGGGCAGAAACAGAACGAACAATCAGCAGATGATGACAGACCCCATTTAACTAGGTTTTTCCTAGTAGGCAAAGAATTGTTGATGTGACGTAGACTGAAGTTAAATATGTTCTTAGGAAGTTTTGAATGAACCGATGACCATAGGAAATTGAATGCCAACGTGGAGTTTTTCACGATGTTTGAGAAAAAAGAATTACCTTGTGACATTAGGTTATTTTGTAATAATAATAATGGAAACTTTATTACTTTCTATAATATTTATATACACACTACAATGATAAACCTCTCTTTACAGGTAGTTTACCAGTGTCTACTTGAATTAACACTCTACATAATAACAATATTAGTATGACATTAGTTGTGGGTTATCCCATTTCTTTGTTACGCTTACAGAATATATAATACGAGGACCTGATACATATGTTAATAATTTTCCGAACATAGTACTTTCTACATTGTTCATCAAACTTAATAATAATAATAATAATAATAATAATAATAATAATAATAATAATAATACCTTGTGAATATATTTTTATTTTCTAAACTCAAGTAACGACATTCATAAATTAAAATAGGACTATTTCCCAAGTCCTAGAGGTTTTAACAACTTTAATCTTTAATCTGATACTCCTAAATCAGCTTACACTATACTAGGAGATACTTATATATATGTATATACATTAACAAAATAACGATGAACTATATATATGAAAACCTTTAAAAGGTAAAAATGTACAATAAAAGTGACCTGTTAAAATTATGCTGATGCCCTTAATGCAGTTAGTGCAGCACTTTTAAAAACGTTGATATTTGCAGGCAGTTCGATAAAAGGGAGATCGTTCCAGGTTACAATGGTTCTTGGGAAAAATGAAAATTTAAAAATATCATTGTTACAAAAAACTTGCTGAAAGGGTGGTGATTTGGAAGTCAGGTTTTTCTTTTTATAGGGCACACTTCAGGAGGGAAGTTTAAATCAACGCAGCCTTGGTGGATCTTATAGAACGTACACGACTGGTTAAGCAGTCTGCGTCGTTCAAGTGTGTTCCATCCTAAATTGTTGATCATTGGGGAAACATGGCTGTATCTGGAAAAGTCATTGTTAACAAATCTTGCGGCGCGATGTTGAATCATTTCAATCTTCTCAGAAAAAACATATTAAAAAGGTAGCTAAATTTCAAGGTAGCTAAATTTCAATAATAATAATAATAATAATATTAATAATAATATAATAATATTAATAAAAACATTGTACAATATTCTGTATATTGTCATTATTGTGTCATACAAGCCTACTGGGAATAATAATAGTTATTTCATTTTTTCAAGGTAGCTAAATTTCTTCACAACACGTCCAACACCTATCAACTGTGCGTTTTCCGTGCATTACCCCCAAAGGCAAAAGATTGACCGAATATTTGCCATGCATGCATACTTTGTTAGCTACTTGCTTAGTGTTGCTGCCGATGCAGGAGAAAACGAAGTCTACTTGAATATTTTAGAGAATATGGAATAGTGTTTTGAATCGGCCTAAACTAATATATTTGGCGCAGAATAGTTTACAAAGCTGAACTTATACAAGTTATAAGTATGTTTCAAACGTTGTAACACGGGAAACGCAATGGCACTAGGCTTGCTTTGCATTAAGTTATTCTGGAATTTTCACAGGCTGTGGCATAGACGTATGCTGAAAAGTACAAGTGGATCTCTTCATAGCGATTCCCAATTTTCATAGCGATTCCCAGCAGTCTTTTGCGCTCATGTTCGACTTTTCCGCTTTGCTCGTGGACAACCTTAATTGAAATAACTGTATGCAATGATATCGTAAGTTGTTAGTATTAACTGTGCAAACCCGTGAATGGCAGTGTTATAGCAGTTAAGCAATTATTAAATGCAAATGCATGATCTTGTTGAAATATTTCACTCATATATAGAATATTGCGGATTTACAATAGGTATGAATTCCCTTGTGACCTGATTACTGATCGAGGTCTGCAAAACATCTACTAATAAACTGTATATATGTACATGAAGTCATCAAGTCACCCTTCTGTCACATCTGAGAAGAGCCTGGGGAACCCATCTTCTCTTCGAATCTTGTCGCGAGAAATATTTGCGTATATGAGTATAACTAGTCACTACGTATACGATCGATCGAGCTATTAGCTAGTTTGAATGTCCCGCACAAAAGACATGCATGTATCGACCACAGAGAAGAGATATACAGAGAGGAAAAGACACCTCGATAACCAGAATTTTTGTGTCACACGTTCCACGCCCCTCTCTCTTCCGCAGAGGCTTACATGAAGTTTCTAGTGAGGGAAGAGTGAGCGCGCAAGGAGTGATGGGAAGAGCTAAATGAAGGAAGCCTCTGCGAGTTAATGCAATCAATATGGCATCGTATATAATAGTTTGTAGCGAAGTTCGATCAACCATCGAGGGTGTTAAAACATGTTTTCGACTTTCATTTTCAGGCGTACTTGAGTATCCTGGGGTGAATTTAATATCAATATCTTCTTCCGTCCATTTGCATCGAAAAATATTGAGAAATTGCAAACGAATATCAATGAATACGAGCTATGTAATTATAAATATCCTCTTAATTGCAACATTTCTTTATAAAAATGAGTCTGTTGAACTTCGATACTCATATTATATCGATTCATTTCAATTTCTTTCACATTTCCGTCGATTTCAAGCTTAAAAAAGGTCAAACAGCTAGTTTGGTTCAAAAACCATACTTTGTCGCATTATCTGGCAGAGCCTCCCCAACTTCATTTCAATCTTCCCATCACACAGCGCGCGCTCACTTTTATTCAGGAACTTCATGTAAGTTATTTGTAAACACTTAAGGAGGCTCTGCGGAGGAGAGAGTTCCACGCGCCACGCAAAATCTTTCAGCCAGTGCCGTCGCTGAAATTTCATAGCAAAAGATAGGGAAAATGCCGTTCGAAAGGTGACAATCGCTTTTTTTAAATAATGAGCTACCCATGGAAGTTTTGTTCAATAAAATATTGTAGAATAACGGTAAGCGATCACTTTATTAATTTCTTTTTATTTAAAGTGTTAAAATAACATTTTATTTGGCAAAAGTTTGTTTTTTCCCCTATCTACTCCTTATTAAAATCGTGAAAAGCACTTGCTGGGGTTTTTAGATGCCCATGTATAAAAAACAAAGCAGCGATGATATAAATTCCTCAAAATATAACTTTCGCATAAAAAGAACATGAATACTTCCATAATACGTCTAGTTTTTTCCTCTGCATTGTCAAAATTTAATAAAATAGTGAATTAATATAATTTTCTATAGTTAATACACTGAATATATCGGCGTGACACAATTTGCCGCGAGTTTCCTATCTGTATATCTCTTCTCTGTGGTATCGACGTTCAATTTATTCAAGATTTAGTCCAGTTCAGTCACGACCAATAACAACCAAGTATTTTGTCTAAGCTTGCAAATTCAAAAGCGGCAACCAGTAGGAATCACCAATTTTGTTTATGTTATGCTTACGTCTTGATAATGATATTAATGTGGCTATAAGTCCGCTTTCGTCCTTAGATGCAGGTCAACTAAACAGTCGCAATTTAGATCGCCTAAAAGATAGTATAATAATTCGACATTTTCTGAATCAAGCCTACCAATAATAAGCGACTCGAAATAAGAAAATTTATTGTTAGTCAAATCAGGCAGGCTGTACCAAATCGAAACAGTAAATGGCTTAGAACTATAGGATTTCGAATTTCAATGCACAAATTCTCTAGTTAATGCCAGACAGATTCAGGCGAGGTGAGAAATTTATGCTATAGAGCGCAGATAGAAGCAAACGCCGCCGTACGTTTCCATCATTAGCTAGCCTGAAAACAGATCTACGTTTCGCCCGCCCTAAAATTTGCCGAGGGAAAGGACGAAACGTAGGTCTGATGAAAATGTTGTCAAAATCGCCTTCCGCCCACTTTGCATTTTGTAATAATTAACGATGATGATTGACACATTTATTGTAACATCTAAAAATACAATGAAAGTTGTCGATTTCATTTTATTGAAAATTTGTAAACAAAGTCGATATAAAGTACAGATGTTTGAATAAATATTTAAAATATTGGTAACCCCATGCACTCCGTTGCTTTTATATACTCGACTAAATCTTTGTAAGCAAACAGTTACAGCTATAGTAATAATACAATATTTTCAACACATTCTAATGCGATAAAATCTGCCTACGCAAATTTAATTGGCAATGGCCGTGTCCCATTGTTGAATTGCATCCCAACTCTTACAATTTGTGAATTTATACATAATTTTGAAATCGTCATATAGTGGTAAAATCAAAATAAAATATTGCGTACGTGCTATGTTATCAAAGTGTAAATCATGAACGCGCTATTGTATTGCGCTGACACACATATTGATATATTTGTATCATTGTATCAGTTTTATTTATATGATTAATCACAAAACTTAGCTCATTTAGAATTATTGTATTGTATATTACAACGGAAAGACACAACGCTGAAGTATTTGACGCGTACTGCACTACTTAGTCTGCGAACCCAGACGTAATTTCCTCGTTTCTCACTCGGTTATTTTCCGAGCGAGAAATGAGGAAATTACGTCTCGGTTCGCAGACTACACTCTACTCCCCTCTAGTTTTAATTTTTAGATGGTAGATACTCACTGATAGACTAGTTGTCGTTCGACCTCACAAAATATTTAGAATATTACTCTATATGCATAGTATATATTTATATGCGTTGATTTACAGTTGAAATATATTCTGATTTCAGATCTTTTCAAATTTTTTCATGTTAACGACCAACCAATCACAACCAATTTCACTGTGAATTAGCCAATCAGCTTTGTCGACCGCCTGGTGGTCGACTTACATGCACTTTTGACAACATTTTCATCAGACCTACGTTTCGCCTTTCCCTCGACACACGAATTTTAGGGCGGGCGAAACGTAGGTCTGTTTTCAGGCTAATCATTAGCATGCACTACACACAGACCTGTCACGCCGTACGATTTCATAGTCAGGAATGTGTATCTCATTATCGTGTATACTAGCCTCAAGCCAAGACTAATTTATAGCTAAAACATCAATTGGGTTAGTGGCAAGCGAAACCGGCGCAGTCCATCAATGTGGCGGATTAGACTTCTCACATTAAGTGCTGCCATATTAAACCCCCGCAAATTAGGATAGACAGGTTTAATACTAGTATCAGGATTCAGTTAATCAGAAATAGTATTTACAAATTAACCCTAATAAATTTCGTTACAAAACCGAAGTTCCTTCTTTGTTCAGGTGAAGTCCCTTATAGTTCAAGTGCTTTACATTGATGTTTGAATTATTTAAAAAGAGTATCTCATTGCGAATACAATACTCCTTAAGTATAATATTTGCTTGCAATGCTTTGAAAGCAAGATCATTATCATTTCTTACCAAAATAGCAGAAACACCAATTGTTGTGTTTGGCGAGTCCTCTTTTACATGTGTAACAAGATTAACAATTG
Organism: Paramuricea clavata; assembly: GCA_902702795.2. Classification (NCBI taxonomy): domain Eukaryota; kingdom Metazoa; phylum Cnidaria; class Anthozoa; order Malacalcyonacea; family Plexauridae; genus Paramuricea; species Paramuricea clavata. Next base: position 15,605 of record CACRXK020006329.1, on the reverse strand, counting down.
AGTCAGCGATAACTCTCGGCGTACTGCACCTTAGATCATTCGGCCCCACATCTAGAACCATCTTCTCTGGCGACCTTCCTCGACAGAGGTTTAACGAAATCCTCCATGTCTGATATTGTGGCTCCTGGGAATGGTTTCACGATGAAATAATGCTTAGAATCGTTACCACCCATTTTTGCACCAACAATATTCTTAACAATAGAGTCACCCGCGATGACAACAGTTTTCTTGCGATGTCTCATCGAATCTGGTCTATCTGGACCAACGGTGGCCTCAGAGGCGTCAGAAGTGGCGGTCTCAGAGGTGGAACCCAACCAAAAAGCCAATAAGGCAAATAAAAAAAACTTGGTTAGCGTTACCGCCCGCCTCTCAATTTCTGCCGCCTCTGAATTTTTTTATGTAAATCTCTTCGTTTTAAGCGTAAGAATTCTAAATCAAATGTGCCATATTTAACTGCTGACCATTCTGCGGACGTGCTGTTGCTCCCTCTGAGGTCGCTGTTTCTGGTTGATCAGAAGATGGCGGGTTTGCTTGGATGGTTTCGTCGCCTAATTCAGATTCAGTTTCATTTTGGCAAAGCTTTTCTAAGTCAGAGTTAGAATCAGATTGTAGCAGCCTAAGAGAAGTAATAAGACTTCTTTTTTCATTTTCAATGTCCTTAATTTTTCTTCGTACACTCGGACACGATGTAAGATATATTCGTATTTCTTTTGCGGAGATCGGTGTCTCGGTCTTTAGGTTAACGATTTCTGCCTGAAGAGATGCAATACATTGATCGGGCGATATGAGTTGTTTGAGGTTCGCCATTTCTGATGTAAGCGCGTCAATTTTGGTAGAGGTTGAAATTACAAACTCTCCATAGTAGCTTTGAACTGGAAAAACAGTAAATTGACTGATTGACAGCTTGAATGAACGCTTTCCTCGTTTCGTCCCATGGGTGTGGTAAGATCGGTCGAAGATGTATGCAAATTGTGAGTAATTGCACGTTGAATCTACTTTTGACTTGCTATTTCCTTCTCATTTTCGGCGATTGATATAAGTTTATTCTTTACATCGGTAGCTCTTTCCCCCTTTAAAATTATCGATCCCTTTGTAGAGTACCATATATCGTAAGGCCAAATTCTCAATTTCACATAGTTTAGTTCCACCACCAGGCGAGGTCCATTTCGCTGTCGATATTTGATTTGATTCAACGAAGTCTTTTAGGCCTTCAAAAGTGCAGGATTCGAATCTACAATGTCACTAAGAAGCTCTGAAGTTAACCCTATTTGTACAGGGGGTTTTTCATGTTGATATGACCGGGGGTGCGCTGATAGGGCGCACCCCTCAGAAATTCTGTCGATTAACTGCTATTATCCTATAAGTTTTATTTTTAGTAAGTTTTATCTTTCTTTAACCTAAAAATAACAAAAAAGTTAAATTCACATCCAAAATGCTGTTTTTTGGCCACAATGAATATGACCGCCTATCCAAAAATGGCGAATATAGCTAATATTTTACCCATTTTGGTTCTATTTTGTAAAGAGATAACAAAACATTTTGGATGTGATATTTTTTGGGTCTTTTACATTCAAAAGACATACTTTTATGTTATAGCATATCTCAGATGTCCATAAACACCACTATTTTACTTTCCAAGTTGACATTTCTGTGCCATATGGAAAGACATACAACTGAAACTTACCAGTCTCTCATATAAACAATCCAAATCATTTTCAAGTTTCAACATCACTGATTTTACCTTCATATCTTTGTGACAGTGTCATTGTTGTATAAATAATGTTCCATTATTCTCATAGTATGCACAATTGTGCATTCTGTTGAAACTCTAGCACTTTTTTTGGCATAACTTCTGCAGTGTAAACATAAAATGTCGACCACCAAAATTTGTAGAAAAACTACGAAATGGCAGCCATGTTTTATACCAATATACTATGTGTTACATGAAGTGTAAGGCAGGTGAGCTACGAGATACGAGCCTGCAGTATAGTTTTGAAAACACAATATTTACTTTGAAAATATGGCAATCATTCTGGATTGTATGCAAAAGTTTTACCCTCATTTGGAACTGAATTTCTGGTACGAAAGTGTTCAATATATAATGCATCCTACAAGTTTGATTCTTGCTGAAAGGCAGGGAGATGTTATGCCTTGAAGGTACAAAGAAATATGTATGTGTATTTGAATATATAAAAATATTATAAATAAGTATTTTATATTATATAATTATAAGTATTGTATAGTATGCTATATTATATGTTATACTATATTTTACTATTTTATATAATATATTATGGATATTTTACTTTGCAAATCATGTGTAATAATCCATATTTATATGTTCTCTTATTATATTATGTTATTTATGACCTGGGAAGTGATTGAAGCCAAAAAATACTGTCCAACCCACATTTACCCATTTTTGGCCCCGACACCTTCTTTGACAAATGTCGACAAACGTCCGGATAACTTTGAATTTTCAGAAAATTTTTTTCGCAGTCATGACGGCAGAGGGAAAATATTAAAAGTCATGAAAGTACAGGCAAATCGGATCATTTGTTCAGGAATGACGGATAAATATTTATAGGGGTGCGCTCATTGTGCGCACCCCCGGTACAAATAGGGTTAAATATAAAGAATTTTCAACGGAGCTAAAATTTTCGACACACACCGCCATCAATTTGAATTTTCAAGCAAATCCTATCAAGTTTCATGCACGCTTGAGTTTTGCTTTTTGCGCGGTCACACTAGCAAGTGCGTTTGGGAGGTGACGTGTTGACAGATTCAAGTGGATTTAGTTCAAGAAAGCACGATTCTAACGCTAGTGTGACCGCAGCCTAAAACCTCACAAATGCAAAATAACGTCCCTACAGTATATATTTCGAAAAGTCATCATTGTATAGTTAAAAGTATTAAGAGACAATCTCCACTAAAACCGAGCAAAATCGAGAATACGTGGCACATGAGGAAAAATAAAAAATCTTCTTATTTTTTCCAGTGATACTCTAATGTGTACTCAGAAACGTGGTGGGGTTTGTTTTCTGAAATATTATTTTAAACGCCGAAAATTATCAAAACCTCACACATACCCGAGATTCGCGAAATTAGCAAAAAAAATGGTGAGCTACGGCCTCTCGAAAATTTCGTTTTTCTCAATTGGCGTGTGATAAAACCTCACCTTTCGTTTTTAAACGTGTTTATAAGATGTTTATAAAGAACGTGGGTCCAATTTGCAATTTTTGAAATGATTTTTCAATGTCAAGACAAGCGTGTAAAAATCGTCTTTTTTTGCGATCCAAAAAATTCTAAATTGTTACACTTTTTGAAAATTAATTTTCCGTATCCGGGAAAAATCCAATTTCCTTGAAATTTACGGAATTTAAAGAGAAACTGTTTCTCTAAAAGATGATGTAAAAATTATTTGGGGGCTTTTTTACCGCGGAATTATACTGACTATAATATCGAGAAAATCAAAAAAAAACTCTTAAAAATCCTCAGACAATTAGGCACTTTGCTTCAACTATAGACAGTCGAACCTTAATCATTCTTGCTTGTTTTCTCTTGTTATTGATAGGAAATATAAGACGTAGATCATTTTAAACTAGTTTGCCTATTTCTAGATAAAAATACGCTGTTAAACTCCCCAAGACTAAGATTTCTGCTTCAAATTCTTGTTTCAATTGATCGATCCATGCGCGCCAATTAAAATAAACTAGAAACACTTGTACACTCGCTAGATTCAAGGCTATATATACTTACTATAAACAGTCAATTACTTATATTTGAGCATGTTGTGCTCTAAGCAGTTCAGTTTAAGCGTCAAACTTCGGCCTTATTTTCATTGAAGCCGGGCAAGTTCAGTCGTTTAATTAAAGGGACAGGGCCGTTCCTAGCGTGATAATTGGGGGTGCATGTTCATATATTCGTCTTCTGCCCGACGGATTTCTTTTGAAAGCGATTGTTTTTTATGGTAACGAGCATGCATGAATATATGAATATACCCCCTCCCCCATTATCGCGTCTAGGAACGGCCCTGTTGAGGGATATGATCGGAAATAGCATGAATATAGAAATTAGATTCCCTTATCTGAAAGAACTTTTAAAATGACGTGGAAAACATTTTAAAGCTTTTTTTTAAATCTCGCTTATTTCTCGACCTTAAGAAAAGCTTCTGTTGTGATGGAGCTAAACTGTGGAACTGATTACCTAAATGCAATTGACGCTTATAACGAGGGTCGTACGTCGAGGTCGAGGGTCGAAAATAGTAAATTTTTATCCATTTCAAAAGTTTTACAACCATTTTGAAAGCTCCCAAAAGCGGCAAAACAATTAGTTTTGCTCTCAAAACTGAAAAATTTCGCCTACGGCTATAATCTATATGTATACTGAAAGTTTCGCTGAAGAACTATAAGTCTGATGCGAGGTTTGATGTTTGAAAGTATACGTATTTTAATATACATCGGAATTTAAAATATACCAACATGGGCGATGATCAGAGGCGATGATACAAAATTTGCGTTTCGCCAGTGCCGTAGCTAGCTCGATAATTGGGGGGGGGGGGGGCAGATATTCATATATTCGTGTTCACAGACCATAAAAACAATCGATTTCAAAAGAAATTAATAACGCAGAACACGAATATATGAATATCTGCCCCCCCCCCCAATTATCGAGCTAGCTACGGCACTGCGTTTCGCTCTCATGAGAAATTTGATTATAAGAGGCTGTTTATATGGTCCCGCTTACCCGGGATTCAATGAAGTGTAACGTATTTTGATCGAGCAATTGAAATACGTGTTTCAGCCCTAAACAAAAGTTAGATAACTTTAAATATTTTTTAAACGAAATTAGGAATGCGCCTGAAGTTATGTAGTGAAAGAAGACGATTAATAGCATTCAACAACATTTGTTTTTTTGTTTAAGACATGGAATTTCATACAATTTGTAACGAGCAATTTTGTTATATCAAGAAGTGCGACTAATTTACATTAGAGAGGTTAAGATACCCCGGTTTCGGTGTACGGGTACGAGTAGTGTCATCTTGTTTTACTAATGTCTGTAATTCGATCATACTTTTTCTGTTTTCTTGCAATAGACAATGATATAATGCGAAAAATGCGCACCTTAATTAGAGTAAATTAAGGTACAGACATCGACGAAAATATTGCTAACCAAAATCATGCTACCCGTACACGTACACCGAAACCGGGGTATCTTAACCTCTCTATTGCTCAAAATACGCACGTCACACTTCATTAAATCCCGGGACCCGGGGAAGCGGGACCATGGCCCCAACTTAATGGCATGGCGGCGACGTACAGAGTTCTGAAATTGCTCAGAACTTCAAGTTAACGATACTCCCTATAGGGTATGACATCGTGTTTACAAGTCTGATATGTTGGATAAGTTGCAGGAAAGTATGGGTAATATCTTCATTTTTTTTCAGTTTGTCATGGATCTATAAATTTAATCAATTGTCAGTATTTTAAGGGTATATTATTTAAATGATAAATAAAGGTCCGGATGATTTTGAAAAAAGAATGATTATTAGCAAATTGGTTTCTTAAAAGAGCAAGTCGCTTAGATGCAGTTATTGTGCATATAACAAAATAAATTCAGCGTATGTTCTATACATCTGCAGGTTTGATATTACTTTATAATTTCTGTCTATTCGGAAGTTTATTTATACAAACTGTCAAACACGTCACTAATTACATTGACATTGTCATTGTAGTCACATCGCGAGTTTAATAAAATCTAGCCTTAATCTCAATGATTTATGCGACTACTTCAGAGAAAACTAAGCATATAAAAATCATTGAAAAAAGTAGATAATACAGATTGATTTTACGAGCTATTGAGACTTTGAGTAGTGGATTTAACCAGGCTATCAATAACTGATCTTTTGTCTATTAATTATTATGTGTCAAGTCACGCGCACGGAGCTTTTGCAACATGATGTTCATATTGACTATTTATTTCTCTAAATTCCCGATAAACAAGCAAAATAATTTAAAATAATTTATAATTTATCTGTCAAAACCAAATAACGAGAGAAAACAAGTACAAATCCTCACGTTTCGACAGTCTATCTGAGCAGAACTGTGTCTAGACGTACTGCATGTCTATAATTGTCTGCCTACATAATCCGCTGTATATTATAGACATTATAATTTCGTGATAACAAAACACCCCATAATATTTTTTACACCAGATTTGAGAGCAATATTTGCTCATACATTTGTCTAAATTTGAAGGAAATCGGAGTTTTACCGGAAAAGGAAAATTGATTTTCAAAAAATGTACCAAACTTAAAATTTTTTAACTTAAGGTTTTTCTTGTGATTTTCCCGATATTATAGTCAGTATAATTCCGCGGTAACAAAAAGCCCCAAAATAATTTTTACATCAGCTTTTAGAGCAATAGTTTCTCTTTAAATTCCGTAAATTTCAAGGAAATTGGAGTTTTCCCGGATACGTAAAATTAATTTTCAAAAAGTGTAACAATTTAGAATTTTTTGGATCGCAAAATAAGGCGATTTTTACACGCTTGCCTTGACTTTGAAACATCATTTAAAAGATTGCAAAATAGACTATCGTTGTTTATAAACATCTTATATACACGTTTAAAAACCGAAAGTGAGGTTTCCTGAAGACGCGAACTGAGCAAAACGAAGTTTTCGAGAGGCCATGACTCACTATGTTTTTAGCTAATTTCACGAATCTTTGGTACATGTCAGGTTTTGATAATTTTTCGGCGTTTAAAATAATATTTCAGAAAAAAAACCCATCACGTTTCTAAATATACATTAGTGTATCACTGGACAAAATAAGAAAACATTTCATTTTTCATCATGTGCCACCAGTTGCTCGGTGATAGTGGAGATTCCCTCTTAATCTTTCAAATATTTTTGCCATATTGCACAAAAAATACAACAACGCAAGCGTTCGTTCAGTGTTCAATTGAAGTTCAGTGAGACTTTGGTTGCCAGAAAAAGAATGTTGATGTTTCTTACTGACCGACCGTCAACCAACTGACTGACTGTTTGGCGGCCGGCAGCAGACCTGGAAAAAGTGCGATCTCAGAGTCTATATCTTGAGGAACTTTTATCTTAGCAAGAAGATTGAGAAGAAGTTTCAATATTTTACACATACGGTATGGGAGAACCTTAAAGCTGGGTTACAGTCCATTCTGCGCATGTGCGGGCTTTGTTTACATCTTTTGTTTTGGTTTGGAGTATATGGCTATGCACTAAACAAATTATATTAAAATGAAGGAACCAGGAGTGAAGTTAATTTTTTTTTTAAATTGTCTTCTGAAAGACAAGTAATTAAATATTTTAACAGACCACCAATGGAAGATATGTCGCTGATTAATTCGACATTTTTCTTTCGTGTATTTCGTTAATGAAATATCCAGAACAAGACCAGAAGAGGCCGACTCAGCAAAGGTGCCGGGTGCGAGTTCGCAACCCATTGTACGTATCTGAATATAATGTTCGGCATTGTAAAATAAACTTTGGAAGTGCCAAAGTAAACATGAACCTTTCCTTGGGTTATTTGTTCGTCGAAACACATTGTCAGAGTCATTGTTGCTGTCATCGCAGATCGAAGCACTCGGAGAAATTAAAGTGCCACTAACCCCCTAAATTTTCTTTTCATAAAATCAATAACCGCTATTTATGGAGTACAAAAGTGAAAAAAAAATTTTAATCGGTTGAATTCTCGCTATTCTATGGCTTCTCAAAGTTTGAAAAATTGCCCTAAAATCGACGCCATTTTGTCCCACGAGCGAGCGCCGATGATCTGGGCTTGTGACGTCAATTGGTGAACCGGCTGTTGTGTCAACACAAGTGTTTACAGTACTAGGCGAGTTTGTTAGGCATGCGAACGGCGAGAAAATGCCGAAAAGATGCGTTGTTGCCGGTTGTAACAACATAGGAGATAAGGAAAAAGAAATATCGTTGCATGCAATTTCTTATTCGGGGGACGAACGGCCCGAAGCGAAAAAAATACGAAAGAAATGGAAGCCTCAAACGTGCAAAATTATGGACGCCGACGTCGTATTCAGTCATATGCTCTGAGCATTTCAAGCCCGAGGATTTTTTGCGACGGTTTTCCCATGTCGAAGGTGAAAGCTTCGTTGGCAACAGATGGCTCAAAAGGGACGAGATCGGAATTTGTGTATTCCCAACAATCATGCCATCAGCTGACGCACAGAAAGTTTCAGACAGATACAAGAGAATGGTATGCTAATTTTGTATTTTATACATAATTGTGCGTAACTTGAATTTGTTTGACTAAACTGATTTAATTAATAAACATATCATTATATAACATGCTAACACTTAAACTGATATACAGTAATTGGGTAAAGCATATAAGAAAGACAATTTCGTTTAGTCTGTGAGAGCTTTCTTTGTCATTATTCTGTCTTCAGACTTCAGCCTTGCAGATTTTTGTAATTTCCGTGTGCAATTTGATACAGTATTATACAGTGATATAATTCTCCATCTATGTCTCTTGCTATGCCTATGTTTTAGCGAAGTCAATATGCCCACTATGACCCATAGGTGTGTATTTTAAGGATGTCTGAGGAGGGTATCATATTTGACTGTCAAAATAATTATAGTGAAATATTGATCAATGCATACCATGTACCCATGTATATATATATATCCATGTTTGATTTGTACAGATTATGTCGAAGAAATATTTCAAACTTTTCTCAATGTTACCAAAGATGATCTTAAAAAGGCAGCCAAGGAACTCAAAGAGTACGGTGTCTTTGCAAAGTGTTGCCCACTGCCTATGGCCCATAGATAAGTTACCCAGTATGCTTGCTGTTAATATAAATCTTTTTGTTACTGTAGTTTCACTACTGTTATTGAACAGAGCCAAAAGAAGTCTAAAGCAGCACCAAAATGCAGGGCATGTGAACAACCAATGAAAGGACACAAATTTGTTACAGACTGTCCAAGGAATGAAAGGAGCACATCAGTGTATTATATGAATAAGGCATTTGAGGAGGGAGGGCATATTGGGAGGTGTTTTTTTTTTCAGAAGGGCATATTAGTATTCAGGATGTTGGGGATTTATAATAGAGATTGGGGCTATATTACAGCAGGAAGGGTCTTAACAGAGGGGAAATATTTGGAAGGGTGGTGCTTATTAGGGATGGAGCTTGCTAGGGAGGGTGGTGCTTATTAGGAGAGGACTCAATAGTGTGGGTACTTTATAAGGAGGGTAGTGCTTATTAGGGGGGGGGGCTAATAGAGAGGGTGTTTATTGGGAGGGTGGTGATTATTGTGGAAGGGGCTTAATAGGGGCAGGGTGGTGATATTTGTTAAATAAACTATATTATGCACTACTTGTATCAAGTTTGCTCTACTTTACTTGTTTTCTATCCCTGATGAACACTAGTCAAAACTGATTTATGTTGATACCAAATATGTTCCATATATGTTTCATTAGAGTATAATATTTAAATAGTACAGTAAAACCCTGCTTTACAAAAGAACCAGTTCAGATTAGAATTCCAAAACAGCTTCTTATTTTATCGAAGAAGCAAAAAATTAAACATCAATTAAAGAAAATAAGCTCTTTATAAAGTAATGGAAACATTGTTATTTTGTAAACATCTACGGTAGGTTCTTACTTCTTATACGATGGGTTTTACTGTATGTTAGCTTAGTCATTAATTTATTCAAATATTTTATCCTCCTCCATTTCAAATCTGGTAAATGATTCATCTTTTGTGAGAGGGAATGTCTTCCTTATTGCATGGTATGCACATGCAGCAGTGGGATTCTTGTTTTTCCAATTACACCTACACCATCCTTGTAAACTTTCTGTATGCCACACTATGTAAAAACCTAGAAGAAATTAACAACTTTATCATAAGTAATCGTATGTAGACAAATGCAAAAACTATTTCAATAAACTAGTATTTTATATTACAAAGAACAACCCAAACTATAATAGCTATATATAGAAACTATACATACATATAGTTCCTGATTTTGGTTACACCAACATTCATTTTTGAGATGTTGATGCTTATTGGAGACACTGGTCACGGAACAGTGTGTACCCCCATTAATATATCCCTGAAAGAGGATAAAGATCTATATGTTGAACAGTCTGTTTAGTCTTTACATTTTTACACAAATTTTGGAAACAATAGACCTTACCATTTATTCACTAGTGACCAAATGGCCTCGTTTCCATGTTTGCCTATTTTAGCATGGCAGGCGCACATGAAAGTTAAATATTCATGTTTCCTGCACAAGTTTGTCTCTCATTGATCTTAAGTCCAATCACAAGCTTATTCTTTACTTTCTTATGCACAAAACATGAGTTTTAATATCACATGAAAACGAGGCATTGGGTCAAAAGTAAATAAACGGTAAGGTCTATTGAGTTTCAATATAGGTAACTCTCCCATTAATGTTTAGTAACATTGTCTGGTTGTTTAGACAGAGTAAGATAAATATGAGCACACTATATATTGAGACACAGTGCAGCTTCCAACATTCCTCTCAATGGTCTATCATGATTATCTAAGTGAAATATGAAACAAATGGTGTTCTGTAATTTTACTCTGCCTGACACTGCTGATTAGGGAAAGTCCATGAACATATAGTTCCGCATGTTCCTTTGTCAAATAAAATTGCCTGGTGTTAGAGAGATTTGTAGGTAGGGTGCATAGCAGCTTATTATTAAATGGTTAAGTAGCAACATTCCAGCTCACAACAGCAATATATTTGCATTCTTGCCAATTACTCAAAAACTCCAGGCTACAATTTTCACATTTGCACCTAATATAAATTATGTAATATTGACAACATGAGTGGCCTTGCCATGCCATGAAATAATCTTTAACGTAAATATGTTTATTAAAATAGTATAGTATAGTATAGTATAGTATAGTATAGTATAGTATAGCATAGTTTAGCATAGTATAAGCAAAATTTGCGACTTACCACTCATAAAGTTTTGCAGTTTCATGCAAACGCTTCAATATCTCGTCTTTAATGATCTCGTTCGCCCTCATGTCCACTCCTCATCAGCGACAGGATCATCAACCCGAGCATAGGCTGCATAGCTGCATAGGCATGATATAAAGGCATCATCATCGCTTGAAACCAGATATATCGGCTTCTAAGCCTTCTATCCCTACATTTTGTCATATTCTGATAAATAATCGTTCCCTGATGCGAACGAAGAAGCCTCAGAAGATGCATCCGTCGAAGACATTGCAAAAAGATATAAAAAACCGCGAATTATTCTTCGAAATTAAAGCTTCTTTGTAATGGTAAATGTATAGTGTTTACAAGGAGGCTTCGCATGAGTTCACCAATTGACGTCACACATTCCTCTCTCACCAGTCTCCCAAAACTCGGTCGTGGAACAAATGTGTGCACACTTTGAGAAGCCATAGAATTGCGAGAATTGAACCGATTAAAAAAATTTTTCCACTTTTGTACAAAAAAAAAAATTTAGGGGGTTAGTGGCACTTTAAGCTTTTCGCTGGAAGATATGTGGAGACGATATGTTCATGTCGCGGCTTCTGTTTTCGATAGAGCCTGCAAAAGTATGGGTAGTTTTTGCTCAAGCGCGTGCCACGAATAGGATTTTGATACATGTATGAACAATCGAAGGGTTCAAGAATGTGACAGTGACCAGACGGTGAGTTTGTATTATTGCTATTATGTACTGACACTGTTCGTTATACTGTTCGTTATAAATGTGATTCACACATGTACATGTAATCTTATTATTTTCGCTCATTGTAGTTTATACCTGTTTCGTTTAGGCAAAAAATGGCCTGAGCAATGTTCATTTGAGAATATGTAATGTTGTTCATTGTGACTCTTCACTCTAAACGAAGGATAATGATCATCTAACAATACATGAATAAACTTTGTTTACATAGTTTAATACTTTGCCTGCCAAGAATATGCACAGACATATACAGTGTACATTTGAGTGACAGTACATTTTTGAAAGCTTTAACACATATGATTTGTTTTATTGCATACTCTGTATATTGTATAATTATGCATATCCTTGCCAAATAAAATATCAAACTATGTAAAAAGAGTTTACCCGTCTATATACAAGTCTATAGAGGAATTTGTGGTAAAAATATCAGTGTTTCACTGTGCTTGAGTCTTTGCATTTAATTAATGATAAATATCTTTACATTTCAGAATCTTGTGGAAGCAATGGATTTAATTTTAATTGTCCTAAGAGCGTCGGCCTAAATGTCCTATACAGTGTCAGCCAGCTACATTTGCTGATTTGGTTAAATAATGAATTGCCAGGTGCACCGTTTCAACCAGACCCAGAGGAAAACCCAGAAAATGTCCCATCTGGAGTGTTGCGAATGTGGATGCTGTGTTGCAATGCCAACACAATTGGAAAACAAATGCTGTACACAAACAATACAGCCTTGCATGACTCTAGCCCCTCTGTTCCCACAGTTAGTACTTGATGGAAACGTTCTGGACCTGGCCATGCATTACAGGGCCGGGAAGACTGTTTAGTGTTAAATAATGTTAGAAACAATGAAAATTTTCACCATGCTGCTTACAAACAATATGTACTCTGGCAACATGAAAAGATAAGGAAGTGGGAACAGGAGAATGATTCCAAGGAATCCAAGCTGTTGTGTTACAGCAATGCGGAAAAAATATCCTTCTCCAAATGGGATATACTCTGGGTATCAACCTGCTAGATTGTAAATATTTGTTGCAAATGTTGTTATTATGTTATTATGTTATTGATCATTGAGGAAAACTTTATTATTTCATTAACCCATTTTACTGCAATTATCTCGATCCCATGACAGAGAGGATCATTTTAAATATTTTGAAAGAAATTGGGTAATTCACACCTATTCCACTTAAGGCCCATTCACACAAGCGATTTTAAACTGTGATTTTCTCCTTTCGGGATACAGTATGTGATTTAGCAAAATTACAGGAAATATTACTTTGCATGGCTTAGCTCATATATTTGTTGTGATATTCACTCAAACACAATGCAACAAAAGAAGAAAATTGCAGTTCAAAATTGCTTGTGTGAACTAGCCTTTATAGCCCCATTGCTTTAAACTTATTTTAAGCTTTCTCTGTCTACTAAACACAGCAAATTCTGCTAACAAATGAAAGCCTTTATCATGTTAATTGGTTCAATCTTTATGGACAGTAATATTTCATTTTATAAAAGACAAGTTATCAAATACATTGGATGTTCCAGCACAACATTTGGCACTGACATTGATATTTTTATTCTTTAAAATTACTCCTTGCCCCTTACTTCAGCCTGACCCACTAGTTGGGTCCAGGAGTTTGTATAATCAGAATTTTCCTTTTCCAAGGTTGACTGTCTTTCAGGGATTATGAGCTCCACCTACCCAGCAGTTTTAAGTGCCAGATACTTGTCTACAGCGATCATTTGAATCTTAAGACTAATGGGTTTCAACAAGTTCTTTGACTGAAGGAGGAGGGACAGGGGCTATGTTAGGGGCACTTTGCCTTCGGTCATCACTTCCAATACCAATCCCCATACCTAAAGAAGACTTACAATTAATTTTATTCCTGTTTAAATGCACATTAGTGCCTGCTGAGCAATGTGTTTTAAAAGCACTTAATCAAGCCAAATTTTGATTTTATTACTGCATGTTCATTCAAATCAAAATTTGGCTTCCAAAAAAGCATTTAAGTGCTCTAATTAATGCTCTAAACATATCAATCAGCAGGTGCTACTGTGCCCTTAACATGCCTACAGAATGATCAAAAGATTTGTTTGAAAATGTGATAAGAAAATGGATTTCACAATAAAACCCCAAAGTCATATTTTTTCTCACCAGGATTCAGGAAAGCATAAAATGTTATACATACCTTCATTGTAAGAAGTTGTATAATGTATTCGTACTGCTTAGGAGTAAGAATCTTTACATGATTCCATCACTGTTTCCCTTGCTGAACATATGCTGAAAATATACTTGCTGAACATATACTGATTACTGAACATATACTTGCTGAACATTGTCTGCATAGCTGGCAATGGCTCATGGCTGCATTGTTTCATATGTCTGCTGATCCGTCTGGGTTTCCACAGCGCTATAAGTGCACAATAAAGTTTTGTAATGACGAAATATAACAATATTAACATAATTGAAATATCCAAGGATACGGTATCTGTTATGTACTTACCACAATAAACAATTAAATCTGTCTTGATGTTTCGTATACAAGCTCGATCAGCAGAGTATTCCACCGACCAATACTACAATTTCGATGCATACCTTTTCGCGAAATATTCTTTTCGATCTCCTGGTTGGTTCTGGCGACCAGAAATGCATTAGAAGGATTTGCCTTTGAAACTCTCAAGTAGATGGTCGCGAGTCGCCATTGTCAACTTTGCTGTAGCGTGTTGAAATTGATATTTGATATGCATTTCCATTTGTAACAAGAGCTTACTTATCCAATGACTGGGGGGAATTCATATTATTTTGTATAATTTAATTTTGCCAATCCGACACCACAAAATACTTTCACGTTTAGTTTCACCGAGCAAGATACACAAGCGGCTTCATACACATCAGTTTCTATTTGATTTTGAAACAATTGCACAACGGAATAACTTATATTCGTAAAAACACACTTTAGATACATCTTTTTAGATATAAAGTTTCTTTTTTGACCGTATTTCTTGCTTTGATGTGAATATATAAGCGAGTTAAAAACAATTAGAATTTTGGCACTCCTGTGCGTCAGCCATCTTCTCTGAAATGCTATCAGTTTATAGCATTACGTAATATTTTTCTATGACAATGTTTACAAAATGTGTACACATTTGAGACATGCGCAGAATGGACTGTAACCCAGCTTTAAGGAATCATTATATCATACTTCCTGATCTGTCGTTTAAGACATTCAACATAACTACAGTTTGTTGTTGCATACATAATGGCGTAATGTACAGTCAAATTTTCCACTGATTTTACACATTTTTGAGGAATATTTTAAAAAGGCAAGTTCAAGATCAGAGGAACATTGGACACTTCTTTATTATTGACTGACTGACTGACTGGCTGGTGGGATTTCTCAACATACCTTCTTTAGTACCATAGACTTCGACTTCGCACAACGTTAGCGTTTTCTTTTCTCCTGGAATAACTATCGTCACATAACGACCAACCACCGTCGGCACACACGAGACAATACCTTCCTATGCAAAAAAGTTAATTATTATCGCGAGTATTGTAAATATAGCGACTCACGTTTTAGAAAACGACTAGGAAACAGAATTAGTAACAACTGTCTCATTAGTTTGTTTTGTTTGTATAAGATGACCAAGTTCAACACAACTTATAATCTACGTTGCTACCTCGACATTGCATGGTGAACGTACGGAACTCAAAGTTAAGCTGATGTAAATTTGGGTACTTTAGTCATGTTCTAAACCAACAAAACTGTCTGTTCATTTACCTGATTAGAAGGTATATGTTGTTGAGTTCCACATCTCGGGCTCGGCTCGTAATTCCATTACTTTCCAAACTATCTCCAATCCTTATCTCGAATCCACAAAGCC
>CACRXK020006328.1:0-25521 GCA_902702795.2 Paramuricea clavata | reverse complement strand
CACACACGAGAACACTGTAGATCTGCAGTAGCTTACAACAGGATAACGGCTGTAAAGATCATATCCGACCAGGGCGTAAGTTCCATCTTTGAACGGTCCCTTGAAATCCACAGAGATTGTATGCCAAGGACCTGGTGGCAATGATGTTGATTGAAGAGGCTCGTCATAGGTTCGATCATGAGTGACTTGACAGCTTTGGCAATTCTGTACAGCTTCTTTACATAGTTTAGCAATTCCAGGAAACCAAATCTTTTCTTGAAGAAGTTTCAGCGTGCGGGTCTCTCCCGAGTGCCCAATCTTGTGTGCTTTCTCGACAAATCTTCTTCGACTGCTCAAAGGCGGAATTACTTTGTCCTTACACAGGATGATTTCTCCAACAACAGATAAGTCGGACGCAACTCCGAGGAATCTTGAAACTCTTGGATCTTTTCCATGTTTCTTCCAGAGGTTTCTTTGAATTACTTCTTTTAGGAATTGGTAATCATTGTCGTCTTTTGCCATTCTGGAAAGGTACTCGTTGTCTTCAGAGACAAAAGTTCGTAATCCTTCTTCTAACTCGTTCACGGACTTCACCATGGGAACATCATCATATCTCCTCGTCAGGTGTCTTGATCCATAATCCGCAATGTTCTCAGCTCCTTTCTGATACTTGACCACATAGTCTAAACCTTGAATGGCGAGAATTTGTCGCTCGATACGCAGTGGTGCTCTTGAGGTTGGATTGTTGAAGAGATGTACTTTGGCGCTCCAACCAAGTATTTATAAAGGGCGTCAGCACAAGCAAACTTGATCGCAGCTGCTTCTAACTCAGTCTGTCCGTATCTTGTCTCAACGTCAGTCAGGGCACGGTTGGCTATGTGACACATTTTCCACTGTCCGTCGTCACCTTTCTGGCATAAAATAGCGCATAGTCCTCCACGAACGTTGCTCGATTTCTCTGTTTTCTTTCCAGCATCTACGTATATTCTTATCGGTCTTTCGGGAACAAAGTAGGAAAGGGTTGTTTGCTCCGTCAAACTGTTCTTCAAGCTATCGAAAGCTTCCTGTTCTATAGGTCCCCAATGGAAGGTTGAGGTTGACTTCGTTAGCTGTCGCAGCGGTGCGGCAATCAATGTGGAGAGCCCAGTTCAAAAGAAGGAGTAAGAAGCTTTCTGCAGATGGTGGGATATATGTCTCGATTTATCACCAGATAAATCGAGACATATATCCCACCATCTGCAGAAAGCTTCTTACTCCTTCTTTTGAACTGGGCTCTTCACATTCTTGCAACGCTTTCACTTTCGCCTTCGATGGTTTGATTCCTTCTCCCGTAAATCTGACACCATAGAACTCGACTTCCTCCTTTCCAAATTCACATTTCTCCAATCTTAATGTTAATCCATGGTCTTGCAGACGTGTTAGGACTAGGTCAAGTGTTCTGTTTTGCTCGTTTCGATCTTTCCCACCAATTAGACAGTCGTCTCGATTACTCTTTACGTGAGGAATTCCCGCTAGAATCTCATTTATTCGTCTGTCGAATTCATCTTGGCTGGTTATCCATCCCTGTGCAGGCGTTTCGTGCTTCAAATTTCCCCAGGGCGTGGTCACTACTAGGTATTTCTTGGAATCCTCGTCAACTTTCATTTGGTGATAGCCATTGTTCATATCAAGATGTGAAAACACTTTGCAGTCTCCAAACGTTGCCGACAATTCGTCTACTCGTAGACCAGGTACGATGCGGGTTCTCGATGCTCCTTTGTTTGCCACTCGGAAGTCTGCAGTGATGCGAACATCATCGTCTCCTTTTGGTGTGATGACAAGTGGACTGGCATATGAAATCGGTTCTCCTGGTTTAGTCCAAGTCATTATCCCTTCTTGAACAAAGTAATCCAATTTCTTCTTGGTTCTTTCTTCGAGATGGTGTGGGACAGGTCTTGGAGGTTGTATGACTGGTTTTGCATCGGCATTCATCTCGATATGAGTGAGGATTGGCTCTCCTGTTTCAGGATTCTTTAATGTCCCTATACCTTGGAACATCTTCTTATGTTTCTGCAGGATCTTTCTGAGCTCTTCCTGTGGTACTATATCATCAGGTGTACACTTTCCTTCTTTGTCATCGCACTTTCTCGCGTCAACTTTCTTCACAAACTCTCCCTCAGCGCTGTATTTAATCATACCAAGATTCATCAGTGTTCTTTCTGATAATAATGGGAATTTATGAATACCGTCCTCAATAACGTAGAGATCAGTGAGTGTTTCTGCGTTCTTGTTTGACAACTTTGCATCTTTAATTGTAGCTATAACTTCCAGCTCTTCGCCATTCAGGGCGTAGATCTTCTGTTTTGGTTTCTTTATTTGTTTCTTGATCTCAGGATTTGCTTCATGAATTTTCTTGAAATCTTTAACTGAGATTAGGTCGACATCAGCGCCGGTATCTGGATCAACGATAATCTTGGTTCCACAGATGTAAACAGGTAACAAAATGTTGCTAGTATTTTGTCCTTTTACTGCCCGTATGCCCAATTTCTCGCTCACACATTTGTAAAACTCAGGATCGGAATCAGAAGAGTCGACAGAGAATCTTGTTGGAAATCATTCATCACAGAACCACCATGCAAGCCAGCAGCTTTTACTTGCTTCGATCTGCTGTCGGGTTTTCTTGAGAAACACTGTGCACGGAAATTACCAATCTTTCGACAATTGAAACATTCTTTTTCGGCAGCTGGGCATGTAGAATGTGATTTGTCTGCAGGTTTTGTTATCTTTCACGTCGCTGACGGGTTTTCTCGGGTTTTCGCGATTTCTAAACGAGTACAGCTTTTGCGATTTTCCTCTCGAGAATCTTTTATTAGCTACTCTTCGTATTTCGAAATCTTTCTTAATTTCCATTTTCATTTCGTTTCTTTGTGCTTCGACGTCTTGCTTTGTAGTCGCATACTTTAAGAAGTCTTCGAGTGTCCAGTTGTTTTCCAACGCTTTCGCTTGAAGGCTTTCGTCTTTGCACGTTAATATCAAACGGTCTAAAATCATTTCTTCGTCGTATCCGTGAAAGTCACACTCTTTAGCGAGTCGTCGAAGTTCGAGTTCGTATTGAGCAATAGATTGATTCGATCGTCGAACGGCTTTGTTAAATCTAAACCTCGCGTGCAATCTCGTGTTTTTCGCCACGTATACATGCTCAATTTTCGCTATAAGCTTCTTGTATTCGTCCAAGTCGCCTTCTGGTTCAGCTCCGTTCTCATCTATCGAAAGGATTTTGTCGCCACCATGAACTAACAACGCTGCTTTCATATCGTCTGGCTTTACAATGTAGAAATATTTCATTTGAATCTCGAGTCTTCGTCTCCACAATTGCCATTTGCATGTGGTTTCTAATATGTCTTCGTCTGGCTCGAATTCTTCGATTTTTAACGCCTTTCTCGATTTAGGAGGCATACTAACTTTGTTTATTCCTCGTCGCCAATGTTATAAACTCAAATATCGGTTTCACTAAATTGTATTGATGTGGTTTTTGACACGTACTTTACCGACTACATACACAGTATATTATTCTAAGTCTAAAATAGCATTCTATTTTTATGGGTTTTTTACTTTATTAACATAACAATATACTAGATAATCTAACTAATAATACGCTGCATAATCAGCTACATAACTTAGTAAGTTCCAACTGAATGAGTTCTTAATATTATAAAACGTTCATAATATTCTCACAACAATGAACATTTCAAAAACAAAGACTCCGACAAACCTCTTTCATTATTTCTCTGAAACAGTTGGAGCTTAGAAGAAGGTTTACAGCAGGAGCTACAGCAGGGGTGGAAAATGTATCGGACCACGGAACCATTGGTCCCAGAAAATTTTTGGGTTCCCTGAAAATATTTCAAGTTCCAGTAGCAGAGAAAGAAAATTTGAAGCATGTTTTGATAAAAATTAGATTAGTAGTAAAATTTTGATAAGCGAAAGAAATTTAGACAGGAAAGTAGAACATCTTTAGCACAAAATGGTATGCTTAATTTCAGGTATATATCTGTTGTATACATGCGTGTTTGTGTATGTATATTATGTATGTCAAAACATTTTGCATATTATAATTACACAAGTTCCATCGATAAGCCTTAGTTGCTTTTGGAATGAATGTAAAGATTATATATATTGTTTAAATAAAAAAAAAAAAACAATGATCAATTATAAATTATGGTAGAATGCATGAAAGAAGAAATGGAAATTGAAAATATTTAGCTACAGAATTCCACAAAACAACATGTGAAACAATCAAACAAGTTTCATGAATATCAAAATTATACAGACTACAACTTAATAATTCATATTTACCTCAATATTACAGTAAGAGGATTAGGCTTGTGTTCACTGTTCAGAGATAAATAAACTCATCTTTAAATAGTTTTTATGAAGTGATACATTTATATGAAATATCTTATTGATAATACCTGGTTGTTCATGTACATTATTTGACAACAGATCAACAATTGGTATATTATATATTGGGTATTCAGTTATTCACAATTAAATTTGTTGGCATTCGCTATTTACAAAGGAATATACTTCATGTAACCTTGAATCAAGCAAGCCCACTGCAGTTAGGGTCAGTGGTTAGGGCGCTCTAGTTATACTCTAGCGCTTTTAAACATGCTTTTCGGTATATTGACAGTGTAACACAGTTTTACATACATGGCAACATATTTTTAATGTCAGAAATCTGAGAAATGAATATGCTCTCAAAGAAAGCACATAATAGCGAAGTATGCAAAGTTATCTGCAGAGTAAGTGGTTGCAAAATTTAGATTTTAGCAAAGAATTATTGACAGCATCTGATTGACAAACATCCTCAGGAAAATTTTTTAGACTTGTCCCCACATGGTCAAACAAAGATTAACTTTTCTGAAACCCCAAAACAAACGTTGAAAAGACCAATAAATGAAGAAGCACCATCTGACGTTTTTAGTAAGAAGCAGTCAAAAACAACCAGCAATATTTTTCTAGACAATGACAATACTGGTAAGGTAGATAAAGATCTTGATCAACAAGCTGCACCTTCTGTCATCTTTGACAGTGAAAATAGTTTTCTGCAGTCCTGAATTTCCTCTGATGCTTCAAGTACATCAACTTCTAGTATTTCAGTGCTAGCCTGAATAAAATTGCTCAAGATGTTTGCGTTATAAAACAGAATGTTGAAAAGATTGTGGAATCCAATGAAAGGAAACAAAATACTTGCAACACAAAACCTGAAACAAATGACGATGTTAACATGAATGAAAATATTGAAATATTGATTGCTAAGGCGACTTTAGCAAGGTCGATAAAAGAGTCAGCAGGATTCACTTTCGATGAGGAGAAAGAAGAATTATCTTGCTCTGTTTGTGGCACAGTTGACAGTAACAATGATGACAATTCCTCAAAACTGCGGACTACAGGAATTTTTAAATATGAAAAACTAACTGGTATGATATTTACACCTGAAGAAAACCTTCCTGATAAGTTCCAAAATCTTAAAAAACATGTCAAAAGGCACGTTAAGCAATCAACAGCACATATTGAAAATCGTCAATCTCAAATAGAGAAACAAAAGGAAGCAGAAGCAAAGAAAACTAAAAACTATGAGACTGGCATGAACCTTGGTTGCATTTGCTATAAACTGTATGTAAAGGGCCACCCATTTACTGATTATGAAGAAGATGTTTTAATTCTAAAGCAAGCAAAAGCTAATATCGGTAACATTAACCACTCAAGTAAATTCCCTCCCGCATTCTTACCTTATGTTACCAAAGAGGTACAGAGCAGAATTAAGCAATTTATAACCAGCAAACTGCAACAGACTGGTCATAAGCCACCACTTGCACTGTCGCCTGACAAAGCAACTTACAAACATAGATCAAGACAATTTCTTGCAGGTGTTACAATCAGTCCAGGTGATAACTTCCTTGAAGTTATTAGTTTTGGTCAGCCAATTGTGAAATATGGAAGCACTACGTCAGCACTTTCAAAAAACATGAAGGAAGGGTTTGATGCGCTGGGAGTAGAGGGATGTCAGATCGAGAGCACGGTTTTTGATGGTGTGTACTTTCACATTAGGATACAAAAGTACTTTGATGCCATTTACGGGTTACACGAAAGAGATATTCTTTACAGTTACGATACATTACACAAAAGTGGCTTAGTTGACACTCACCTGTGCAAAAAAGAGGAATTTAAATGGGTGGTATCCAATACAGATATCTGTCAGAAGCTATTCAGAATGTTTAACTGGGGATCTAATTATGAAAAGCTGGTTGTTGCTACAGCTTTGTGGAAACTACACCTGACAAGCCTGGTTGGTTTCTCTGAAACAAGGTTTGCTAACAGCCGAAGACAGGTTTACATAAACATACACCACGAGTTTCCAGCAATAATGACTTGCTTAGAAGATCAGATTATGGATGCAATTAAAAATCCAGATGCTCAAGGATCGATCAAGCAAGAGAATTGAAAGGAAAAATTTTAAATGTTCATTTCCTTCTGAATCTATCGGGACTAGCAGATGCCTATGAGCAGTTTGGTGCTGTCGTGAATGTGGCGCAAATGGTGCAACTCCTACCACATGAGAGATATGAGATGTTCATGGAAGCTGTGAGCTTGATAAAATTGCCAAATGTTTGTCAGACTACGCCAAATGTGATTCTTTAGTTATCCCTGGCTAGAAAATAAGATGCCTTTGGCCATTGAATCACGAAGATAAGAAGACGCTTAAAGATAAAAATGAAATTCGAGGTATCCCTATAATTTCAAATTATCGAATCCAAGCAGCTGGTCTCCAGACTCAGACAAGACGAGAAAATCAACAAAACAAAATCAATCAAGGAATTGATGCTGAGAAAAATCAGACAAACAACTACAGATGCTTATAACCGAACTTCACAATGGTCTCAAAACTGAAGTTTATGATGAACAATCAGTAAGAATCATTACACTAACAAAAACAATTCTTGATTTGTCAAAGTTGTCTGTGAAACTGCACCAAGTGGATGGAGGTTACATAAAGATTGCATTAACGAAATTCCCAAACTTTATGAATGCCATCAAAGAGATTCCAATAAGGTCATTGTTAGATTGCCTGAGAGTGCTCTAAAGAAACAGTACACCAAATTCCTGAGAAGATTGGAAAAGTTAACTGTCAAGTATAAACCAGCGGAACTGGAAAGTCTTGATCCAAAAGAACTGATAAAGAATTTCTTTGATCCAGCAGACAAACTTTTTGAAGAGATTGAAATGGTAATGCAAGCTATTACTGTATCTGCCGTTAAGCAATCATGCGAGTCTGTCTTGGAGTCAATGGTGTCAAAATACGGACACCACTTCAGCAGTCAAAGAAATATGGCAGAAGATACAACGAACAATGCATTCTTTGTCGCTGTGAATGGCCCTAGTTTGGGCCACTGTAATAATGTAGTGAAAGCTGCCATGGACAGATATTGGAAATCGAAACAAAGACAGGACTGGCATTTTTATAAGACAACTGTCTTAGAACAATTAAAAGATTTGATGGAAGTTCAAAGGTCTTACACAAACTCTTTTCGGAAAAGAGCAAATTGATGTGTATGGAGTAGCAGTTAAGCCGGTTACAGACAAGCAAGTTTTCTATGACAAGTTTTTATGTGACAAGTTTTATTTGCTTGTCTGTACGCGCAACTTTGACAATTTTTTCTATTATAATTTTTGGCTGGCATGGCGGCGATAAACACCTTCTTCTGACACGTCCACCAGTAAATAAAACTTGTCATATGAAAACTTGTCATACAAACTTTGTTGCATATATATGCACATGCGCTTGGCAAATAAAACTTGTCACATAAAAACTTGTCATAGAAAACTTGCTTGTCTGTAACCGGCTTTAGTCACATAGTGACATAGGTGTCATATACACTCTGAAAGCTTGACTGAAACTCAAGACAAGCAACGTTGGCAACAATTATGTAATATGTTAATGTAACCATAACGTACATGTAAAACATTATTACATGTTCATATTGGTTAAAAGAGCTGTTTATCTCACTCTAGTTTGGTAATCCTAATTTTTTATATTTGCTAAATTGTATATTTGTATTGCTAAAACAACATGAAATGACAGAAATGTTTTTGGTTTTGGGTCTACGGTCCCAGAAAGAAAAATATTTTTTCCACCCCTGAGCTACAGACTGCCGCATCTTGAGATACACTCTCTCAAAAGTTTGGCATCCTGTAGTTTGTAGCCAGAAGCAACGTCTACACTGGACACAGGTCCTAGACCGACTTGTCCCGCTTGTTGACGAGTAAAAACATGTTTGTTGTTCTCAAATTTTTCAAATGAACTGTTTAGCAACTTTTTTGTTGAAATACTTTCCCTTTCCAAAGGCAAAACAGAGGTAGAAATGCCGGTAACGGCCGCAGAACTTTCAGGATTCAAGTGCGTAGTGCTATCATTGTCGTTCACAGGTGTCAAAGTTTCTTGTGGTCTTTTCCCAAAGAGGGGGTAGTTCTCTCCTTTAAAACGAGGGGGTTTTGGTGACTTTGCGCAAATTTTGGGCTCAAAATGACCTTAAGCCTGCCACAGATGAGAACTTTTAGCTTAAGTAATGACCATGTGTGGCCATTAGCTAAACTTTTAAAGTCTTTTTATGTTTGTCGCAAACATTGAGTAAAGTGCTAAGCTGATATCTTTCTTCGCACTAAATTTCAACATGGCAGCAAAATTAAACCTTCATCAAGTTGTACTGCTTTTCATTTTATTAATGTGACGTCGTTGTCGCTGCAGGAGTGCTGCATACAGAACGACGTGGAGCAAAACATGGATTCAGAAACGTCAGGGACACAGTGTTTATGTGACCCTGCTTTGGGAACTACAAGGTTACGACCCAGAGGCGTTTAGGCAATACCCTCGCTTGGATGTAAATTCATTTAATGATGTGTTGAGGATGGTTGGGCCATTTATTCACAAGGAGACAGTAATGAAGCAAGTATTTGTCCCGAAGAGAGACTCAGAGTTACCTTACGTTTTCTAGCTACTGGTATGTTGTGATGTATAAATGCATTAAAGGTTAACCAAAAATCAAGTTCCTGATTTCATGAAACTAATAGCAAAATTAAACTCTAGGCGAATCACAACCTCGTTCCCAGGGCTTTCATGTGAGGACGAGGGGAGAGACGAGAAAGCCCTGGTCTGGGCTGGTCAATTTTGCATTCTGATTGGCTAACACCATATTGTCTAAAAATAACTGAACTTGACAGTTGACAATAACAATTCAACATTTTTATGATTGATTCTTGTGTGTACAAGTATGTTTTGCAAATAATCTTTCAAAGTAAGATGTTTTGCCGACTGCATGATTTACTTTCTCCTAGGCCGATTACAAAACTCAAAAGCTGTGTCGATGTGAGCTGTGATGTTTCCTGACAAAACAAGAAACGTCTACTATTATTTTAGCTGTAGCTTTCCTTGTACAGTATTTATAATGTAGTGCAGATGTCTGATGAAATACTACCATAGAATACTATGCATATTGCATTGTGGTAACATTTTAATTTACAATATTCTATACTGACAAACAATTAAATGGAACTACTAAATTAATTTAGGCCCTGTTTACTTAATAGCTCTACACCTGGGCCGATGTAGTCTCTACAAGATTCGTCACGCCACCAAGTTTTGCAGTTTCAGAATACCCCGAATACTTGAATATTTCATACGATAAAATAAAACATTGTGAAGGGGATAAAATTTGTAGGCAAGCATTGTTCCTGAACGGCAAGTGTTGGTGTCCGGTGAAACAAACGAATCTCTGTATTCCTGTACAGCGTAAACAGGTTACGCAAGGTTTTATATTTGTGTGTATTTATATCGAACTAAGTCAGATCTATAAGAGCATATTTAAACTAAATATTAAAGGCAATAGCCATATTGTTAAAAATGAGAGAAAGCAAATTTCATGTGAATTTACCACTTGCATGGAGATGCCTAGATGCAGCTTGGATGCAGCGTTGTGGTTGAAATTATCTAGAATTATTGGTATATCTTAGAAAATATAGATGGGGGTCTTCAGAGATTTCAGCTGATTCGTGCCAAACTTCGCTACACATAAATAATATCGATTGATTAAGAAGCGTTTTGGCTGTTTATTTGTTTCGAAGACTTGTATATTTCATTAAAAAATATCTCGCCACTCCTTGATGAGTAGCTGTCAAATACTGCATTTTTTGGGTAGTCATGTGACTGGCCCAGACCAGGGATTTCTCGTCTCTCCCCTCGTCCTCACATGAAAGCCCTGGGAACGAGGTTGGGCGAATCATTTAGAAGCCTATCATTCCAGTACAGAATGGGTGAGAGGACAGTATCGGATATCATTAACAAGACATGTCAAGCGATTTTTGTAGCAATGAAGGAACAAGGCGTGTTGTAGAAAATGCATTTGGCATTTTAGCCAACAGATTTAGTTGTTTCTAACAACAATTAAGCTTCGCCCTGACAAAGTTAGTTGACATTATTCTTGCTGCATGTTGCCTACATAATTTTATGGTTGAACAAAACAAGAACAACTATATCAGTGTTCAAGACTTTAAAGATGTTGAGCATTTGAACTTCATGAATGGCCAGTGGAGAGGTGATCCCCAACTGTGTGGGTTGCAAACAAGCTCATCGAGAAATTCGACAACCAATGCAAAAAACCAGTGCACAGAGTTGGCAAATTATTTTTATCTGCTTCGGGTTCCGTACCATGGCAGGAATACATGTGGTCTCAAATAACGCTGATCTCACAAACACATTACAATTATCGTACCTCGTCCAAGTTAGACGTTGTTGACTTTATGGCAATGAATTGCTCAAGAAACTGTAATTTATCCAAGACCCAAGTTGTTCCCTTCGAGGGATTTCTCCTTGCACTTCCGGAAGGTGGTGGCTTTTTCGCCTTTGTAAAGCAGTTTCTGAGGGCTTTGAGTTTATTTTTTACCCAGTCAACTGTTGCAAAATATAAAACCATATGTGACTTTCCTGTTATTGTGTAGAAATACCTGAATAGAATTATATAAAGTCGATAAACAAATAAATAATGCATGAGCATTGTTACCATTTTGATTAACCGCAATTGCAATTACTTCTAAAGCTTTTTGTCGTTTATCTCTATTCTTAAAATCAGCAGAACGAACGTCATAAAGACAGGGGTGATCTGGCCATATTTCGACCAATTTTTCTTCAGTCCTAGAACTTAAAAAATGTAAACATTTTCTGGGGGAGAACACCTGACAGACCCCCCTTTTCTCCCAAAACTTAGTATGAGAGTGTCAAACAATCACAAAAAGCTTTATTATAATTATTACATGGATAATCCTCAGACATCCCCCCCCCCCCCAAATGTCAGATGCTTTGTTACGTCCCTGATGGTTGTATTCGAAACCAATTTCAGTTTTAAGATATCCTTAGTCTGCTCTTCTAAATGGATACATGAAATCACCTATAGCTTATTTTAATTTTTTTGGTGCCAGGTTTGTGAAGTAATTTACCTGCCAAAAAGTAGCAGTTCCAAAAACAAAAAAAAGCATACGATTTGTAAGAATGATATGTTCTATGTTTATGGGATATTTAGTACAAACAGGATGAAAATTAAAGAAATTGAAGCATACTGGTGGCACTTTTGCATGCATTTTTGAAAGGCATGCAAAGACATTTGCAACAGATGCCAGGCGATATGTTGGGTGGGGGCGACATTCTCTAAGGTTCCAGCACATTACCCTGATCCAGGAAATCCTTGCCACTACATGTACGTGTTCAAGACTCAGACTACAGACGGACAACAACAACCTACATGTTGATAACATCGCCCCCTAGAGCCAATCTAAAATATTTTTTAAAGACAGTGCCATTTCATCTGTTGCTAGTGAGGTGAAAGAAGCAACAGGTCGGTATTTTAGTTGAGGAGAAGCACATACTTGAGTACATCAGACATCTTGAGGAACTGCAAATTGTATGTATGATAAGAGAGAATTCCAGCTTGTACTCCTTTGATTCCGAATTGTGGGGGGGGGGGGGCATTGAAAATTTTAAAAACTTGGAGGGGGGCATCGAAAATTTACAATAACCTCAACAGGGGCCCTGTAAAAATATTAGCTTTTTTCAAGACATCTTCATCCCCCTCTCGGCATAATAAATGTACTTTCCCTTAATTAAATCATTAAGTTTATCAAATGCCTTACTTATATCCAAGTAAACAGTTCTTACTTCTTTACCACTTTCAAAAGCATAATAGATTTGGTGAACAAGATATGATAATCAATTTACTGAATCACCTGGTCTAAATCCAGATTGAAATTTATATAAAAAACCTATCTCCAGCAGAAGGAAATCGTAAAGACTATAATGAACAATAATTTTTCACATATTTTTGACAAACAAGGTAAAAGAGGGAGAGGACGATAATTTGACGGTTATCTTTTTTAGATAAAGGTATAACATTGGCCAATTTCCACTTAGTGGGGGATATTGACCTAATGCAAAGAATTTCTGAATTTAGTAAAAATTGATACATCCCTACAGAGCATAACTTAACAGAATCTAACAGCACAGAGAACATAGTACAAACTTTATTAGGAGTAATTCAATATGAACTCCATCATATATTGGCATGTTAAATTTTGGAGGGACTTTAACACTGCAATGTTTAATGCAGTGATTAGCAGTCGTAATTATGGCTACAGTGAAGTTTCTGATAAACCTGGTCCCTGAGGGAATCTGTGTTCCATGGTGATGAAGCATATAAGTTAAAATACAAGGCTGCCCAAGCACAGTTATTTCTCTGCCTCTTGCCATTTATAGTCTGCACACGTCTATCCAATAATGATGAATACTATCCTCCAATTATGGAACAAATTAAAGTTTGACAAATAGTGTTTTCACCAGTATTAGTATGTCTACAATTAACTTAAAGTTGAAGGTTGGTGCACACCTACAAAACTTTGAGGAGCACTTTCCAGAGGTCAACATCACACCAAAGCAACACTACTTGATACATATACCAACAATGATAAAAGAGCTGGGTCCTCCTTATTTGGCATTCATGTTTTGCCTTTGAGTCTGCACAAAATTATTTTAAAGAACTGGCATGTAAGCAAAACGTCAAAAACCTGGCAAAATCCTTGGATGATCACTGCCAGTTCAAAGAATGTTGAAATTTTGCCAATGAAGCACCACATTCATTTGTACACTTTAATTCTTTATATCTTGTTTATGTGTGTATCTTTCTAACAGAAAATGGACAACTGTACTATTTGATGGCGGTGGCTCTTTCAATGACGTACTTGTTAATATACAGGATGGCAGATAATTTGAAATTGGCATTGTAAATGTGCTTGTTTGATCAGCTGGATGATTATTCCTGTTTGCTTGCTCAACTGGACGAGTTACGTAGACCCAGTCGTAAACAGTCTCGTTTGCGGATAGCAATGGCGACTTGCTTTCAAAGACCCACATGTTAAGCATGTTCAGTCTACTCTGAAGCAGTCTAGTTATCTGATGGATACTGTACTTCGAAGATAAATCAATTTCATTGTTATCACAATCCTTCACACAGCATCTCAAAGGTGACTGTATCTTCCCAAGACAAGGATTTCAGGTATTTGTCAGGGAAATCAAGTTGTCATAAATTGGCGCCTGTCTCATAGAAACGCATAAATTTGGTGCTAGCAACATAGTGTTTTCATTGGCCAAACAATCAAAGGAAACGGATGCACCGAAACACTCAACCTAAATCCACAGTAAATAGCTCTGCCTTATTACCAGGCATGCAGCTTCAGCATGTGTACAAGGCAAGCTGGGTTTCCTGTTACAGAACAAAGTTTGAAAGTGGGGCAATTAGGTTAGGGTTACAATCACTTTCATAAGTTGTTGGGACATATATAGTTTTAGATTGTAAGTGGATCCATTACAGTTTGTTACACTCAATACCATTCCCCCCACCCGCGTAGCTCAGTTGGCACAGCATTGGGCTAGTATTCCAAAGGTCGTAGGTTCGATTCCCACTGTGGCTGGGCATATTTTTCAAGCTCACCTGGTGTGGATATACACTCAGGGTAACATCACAAACATCGTAGCTATTTTACTAGAGCTCCTAGAACATATAATTGCTTGCCATCATATATTCGTAATGCTGATGTCACAATTGGCCAATTCAAATCATACTTGTTGAAATATTATCACAAAATGACGGAACTTATATATGACATTAATGTACCACAATAATTTAAAACTATCTGTGTTAAATGTCACTCATGTCGTCCTTTGTCGAGCCTTGTAGATAAAATGTGTTGTAATTGATGTAAATGTTTAGTTTAATGTTTATTATAGGGATCACCAGTCAGTTATGACAAAGCTCATAAATAAATAAAAAATAAATTAAGCCTGATCTATATGCAAGGGATAAAACACATCTATCTGGTTAATTATCGACCCAGATTATTGCTAAATAAAATGCAAGAGTAAGTTATCGAAGACAACTTAAAGATTGTGCATATTTGACACGAAAACATGTATGTAATATAAAACGGTTTGAACATGTGGTCTGTTGACACTCAGTTGTCATGCACTTTGAAACACATAGCATTTTCATTTATTTAACTCTCAATTGTCACAGCATAGTCATTTTCAGAATATTAACTACAAAGCAAAAGTGTTTAGAGAGCACATATTTAATCAATCAATACAAAAAGGGGGTAACATTTGAGTTTTAGTTGTGTGTCGTGATTAGTCCCAAACCTGGCAAATAGAACCAATCTGTGTTGGTCTCAACTGCAATTTTAAGGGATTTAATTCTTAAGGGATAACCAATCAAGATTTGGTCATTGTCTGCTATATCATTCTCTTTAATGTAATCTATTTGGCAGTTGTTGGTGTTCCTAAACACACCAACTGTTGGTGTGTTTAGGAAACATTGCATAGCATGAAATAAATAATGTGCAGCCTGAATAATACAAGAAATGCTTAGTACTGTATGTTTCCCACTTGTCTTATTTGTAGTTACAGAAATAATACAATCGGCTATTGGCAGACATGAGAATGCAGCTGATTGCATGAAGCATAATCTGTTGGAATTGGCACCAAAAATTATATTTGTTGCAGAGAAAAGGAATTTCGCTGCAAAAGAAGCCCTAGAAATGTTACAATTATGTTGTCAACCGAATGATGGTGATATATATGGTTGAAGTTGAAATGACTGAAGGTATGTATACATGTAGCAGAATATATGTTCAAGCACAATCTACCCTTTTAATGACCAAAATTGCATAAAAGTGTGAATGTTTGATCAGATTAATTCAGATTGATTATATTCGTTAATGGAGGTTCATGCGAGAACTGACGAAAAGAGGTTTACTTGTATCTTTATTTTTAGTTGTATTCCCATGCATAAGGCATTAACCGTGTACGAATATTCTTCCATCACAATTTGCTTTATAACTTTTTGATCGGCATCGTCTTTGGGAATCATTTTCACTACACCGGAGGGATAATTTAATAAAAGGACCTAGTAAACCGAAAAACAAATTTCAATAAGGTACTATCGTATATAATGTAATAATAGTAACTACTAATGTGCTGTAATTGAAATATTTAATAAGTTTGTGAATATATTTTTATTTATTTTTTCTTCACACCATGACCAGGCGAGTGAGTTTGCACATCTTTTGCGTCATATATTTTATTCTTTCAGGTTGCTTATTTCTTCAAATGTACTTTCATAGCGTTCCAATATGCGGAAACATTTTTTGTGAACTGGGGAACCAGTAGCCTCGCTAAGGAAACAACCGAGAAGCTTTTGAAGAAGCATGTTATATACATCTCGCGTTTTTAGTTTCCCCCAAAGTTCTATAAAGTCCTCCTTGAACAGATAATACAGACTCCCCACAAACATGACAATTTAAATCATCAGGTAAGCGTTTTTGTATATAATTTTCACCGGTGTGACAGGCAAACTCGTTGAGAAGCGAAGCTAAAATTGTGCTATGAAATCGCTTCGTGAAATTGACAACTTTGTTTACAGTATGTTAGAAAAAAAACATTAATTGAAAGGCATTGCCTTGATCTTTCTGACAAGATTACACACATTTTGATTGGTTAGCAGGAGATCAAACAAAACAGTAAAATAGTGTGGTTGGTTCCGGAGGTTTTTCCCACTTGCCTCTCTGTCACTATATTTTGCGGGCGTGGAAAAACCTCTGGCACCCAGGGTATTGAACCATTTGATACTCTGCCACCAAGTACTATTCAAGATGAAGAATGTCATGTATCAAACAGTGCAGCCGATGGTAGTGGGGATGAAGTGCCACCACATTCTAGTAGAGATGAAAGACTTGAAAATCACTGGATGCAATGCCAGACTTGATCACATATCTAATCACGAATGTGTGTCCATCTGGATTGACAAAAAAAGAAGTGATGAATATCAAAAACCAAGCCAAAACTCACCAATGGGACATTAAAAGTAAGATATTCAATATTCTACCAGCACAGTGAATTTATTTGGCTACACTGTGTAGCTAAAGATAGTTGATGCACACTCTGTTGAAAGTAAAATTATATGGGGAACCACATTAGAACCATACCTAGTATACACAGCCAAAAACACATCAGGTTGTTGCAGTATTGATGGCTGAACATTATTGCAACAATGCGGTTATCATGGTTGAACAACATTGCTGAATCAGCAGTACTGTTCATTGTTGTTTCAACAACGCTGTTCAGTATTGACAAACCAACAATAGTTGTTCAAAGTTGTTTCAACAGGTAAAAATTGGAATGATGGAACAACCTTGTTAATTGCTGTTTGAACATTATTGTTCAGCATTGTTTATTGAAAAGGCTAGAACAATATTGTTCTGTCAACCATGAACAATGCTGATGGGCCAACAGATTGTTTTGCGTTGTTTGAACAAGTATGAACAATGTTGTTGAACTTTGCACACGTCACATGTTTGTCACATGTATAGCCCTAAGGTTTTTTAAAGGATAAATAAGGATACCTTAGGCGTTATGAGGATAAATTAAATTACATTCAGTTTCAACCATACCACATGTTTCAACCGTTTGCCTTCGCGTTTTTCGAACGTTCAGTGAACTTTGTTTCAAGAAAACTGACTATTTTTAACAACTGATATTCACAGATGCATTCCCTACTTGGAACTAATGTTGTTTCTGAAGCTGATAACAAATGATCAATGAAACAAAATGGGATATAACCGCAAAAATGTTGTATTTACAGGTAATGTTGATCAGACTATTAAATATACTTGATCAGACTGCTGGTTTTAATACTTCATGTGCAAGCTGTTCAAGGTGCTCTAGCTAGATTACCACATATAAAGTGTTATAAAAGGTACCATTTTAATATTTTCATTTTATCTTCAAAATTTACAGTAAAACTAATGATAGATGGATAATATTTTTAATATTATTTAACACTATTTTCAATATTATTTTCAATATTATTTAACATTATTAATGAGAATATAAAGTATATCTTTAAAAAGTTAACAAAGGTACATTCCATTCAAATTCCACCATTTTGTAGAGCAGAGAAATTTTGCCCAACTTTTTGCGATTGATCTTATAGTTAATAAACAGCCCACCCCTCTCACTTAAAGTTATATCTTTGAATTTCCACACTCAGTATGGGCCAGTTTGGATGGTCCAAACTCCTTATTAAGTAACTAAGGGCACACAGTGTTGCATAATTGTTTCTCATCCAGGACTGTCCCCAAAAGTTTATGCAGGCAAGTAGTCATAAACCATTATTCCTTCATGGTGTTTTGTTTTTCATGCATGCTCGTACAAAGCAATGTGTATTAAATGTGTTGCGATAAACTAAAAAGCATCTAATATAGGAAAGATGTGGTATTTTGCAAATAAATTTGTTTTGTATTATAATGGTCATAATAACCATCGATGTGACTGTCTAGAAAGCTATATGTGGGTTAGGGATGATTAACTCATATGCAACAAATAGTGGCCTATTTATCAGATGAAGTTCTTCCCTCACAAATATATAAATTTCGACAAATGATAAATTTGTTTTTTTGAAGGCCAATATATATATGTAACTTAGGCATCTCTAAAAAGGTGCATGTGGATATTGAAACAGAATTTGCCAAAGAGACCATCATAAAATAAAAACATTTACAGAGGACTTTAAAAAACTGTTTATTCCTCTTCCGCGAGGATGATGTCCCAGTCTATCTGGGTGGGTCCTCTGGCTCCATATTTGTCCTCGGACCATTTATAAAACAAGAGCCAAAACTTCTCATCTTTCTCGCAGTGGTGTATGCCAACAGCTGTAACATATGTTTTCTGGAAAGTGGATAATGAAAAAAATATTAAGTATTGAAGGTCAAACTAATTTTTCTTCTTTATCACAATAGATTTTAAACCTTTTGGTAACTATGTTTATTGGGTAATCATTGGAAAGTATCAGTATCAATGTCTGTCAATTGTCAGGTCCTTACCACAAGAGCAATGTTTCGTTGAACAGTGGTTTCCAGTACCACATTAAATTTGACCCCGAGGAGGCCACAGATCTTGGCTGCCAGTTCTCTTGTAGACGCTTGTCTTAAAGAAGACCAAGTTCCTACTGCCAGAATCTAAAAGATGTCACCAGAAACAAGGTAACTTAAGGTTACTTACGATAAGCTAAATTAAAACATTTGATAGCATGCTTTACCCTTCTCCTTTCCTCTGCTCTCCAGCAGGTGAACTTCGCCTTCTCAAAACGCTCGGCATGAAGAAGGAGTTCTTGAACTGTGAGACCATATGGGGAATTGGCAAATTCTTGACGGAGTTGTTCCTAAATATAACCAAGCAGAAATTGCTAGCAAATGCTGATATGTTAGAATATAAAATTTAATTTTTTTAATTTAATGAATGCTTTATATGACACTAACAGTTTTGCTTTCATTTGGCTTTTGGAACCGTCCAAGTTGTATATATGCTTTAGCACATATTTTGGTCACATTTGCCTGAAATAAAAGACAGAGTTTAAAAATCTACATATTTATCTATTCAATGATAAACTATTGCAGTAATGTACTATTGACAATGAACTAACAGCATGGGAAGACTTTGCCAATTCAAAGTCTTTTGTGTCGAGCTGTTTGGTTATTCTAACCAAAGTCTTTTCCATCTCACTCTGTTTCGCTTTTATAGACTTCATGAGGTCTTTCAGCTCTCTAAGTTCTTGAAGCACTGCATTTTCCTCAGATGGCTCCGCCTCTGGTTCGTCTGAAAATATAAGTTTAATTCGTTTTTATATAAATTCTGAGTGTTATTGGAACATTATACCCATTTGTATTTATTTTATTTGTATAAATTCTGAATGTTATTAGAATATTATGCCTATTTTTTTATTGTTTTATTTATATTTTTATTTATATCATTATATAAACATTCCGGGCCGTACGCAAATTTGTGTTTTAAAAGTCAAAACTACCGAGTCTTGGAAGCTCATTTTGCTTGCAGACGGAGTTTTATAATTATTTATTAGAATTATATGTTAAAAAACACTTTACCTTCAAAAGGGTTTTGAGGGAAATCCTGTCTTCGGTGGCCGGGCCTATTGCTGTGTCGAGCGCTGCCTTGTGTCTCGCCGAAAAAGACGTCGTTAATAAACTCCGTATTTCTATTTAAAAATTAATTCCTTATCGAATACAAAGAATATAAAAAACATGGTAACACTTTTAAAAAAAATAAAGAGTACTTTACATGTTTGGCATCCCAAATGCTCTTCCAACAGGTCCAGACATTTCGATAAAAAAATTTTCACCTTTAAAAGTTTTCAGATTAAATGCCCAAAACATTGAAAACAAAGAGAGGCGGGAAACCGTATTAACCAATGAGAGCAAAGCATTTGTAAACACTGTCCTTTGATAACCAATCAAAATCCCCTAAAGGGAAAACCATCATAATCTGTCGAGAGTGCGATTTCAAAGAGGGATATCAAAAGGGATTAAAAAAAATGAAAAAAAGGGCATGTCGTCATCACTGTAATTTGTGCAATGTTAGTTTTGAGACGTGGGAAAGATATTCCGTTCATGTTTCGTCGACAGGACATCTTGTCAAAGAGCTGCCCTCCGCGGCCATGCCGTCAAATATTCAGCTTGTGCCCGATGAACAAGTTCTGGGTGACCTGGTCTTGGATGATGATGAGGAAGTATTTAGACTGGAAAAAAACCTCTGCTACCTAGCTGCAACAAGATTGGGAATATACGGGCATAGACATGGAATATACGGGTATAGATTTGGACGACGAAGACCTGTCGGATATTGACAGCATAAAGTGAACATTTGCGTGAGACCTCCAGCGACAATTCCAGTCATTTTCCATTCCCATCCGAGATCTTTTTCCTGCTTTACAGTTACGTGCATAATATTTCAAGACCGAAGGTAACATAGATTTTCTTAAGTCTAAAATGTTCATTTTTTCAAAATTTGAGCGAACAACATTGTTCAATGCTGTTGCGAACAGTATTGTTCAATGCTGTTAACAATCGAGATCAGGTTGTTCTTTATCAATGCTCAAATGTCCATTCTTGTGCAAATAGCTCACGTTAAAATTTGTTCACGTCTAAAAAGATTACTTGGGCGCATACATGCACCGAATTCTTTTTCATATTATAATAATAATTCAAAGAAAAATATCAATACTGGTATATATAGAATACAGCAGATGTCATATGAGAAAGAATTTCGGTGCATGTGTGCACCCAAGTATAAATCTTTACAATCCCATAACATGTTAAAGAACATTTAACAAATTATGCAAATTGCAATATCTGTACTTTTTAGACGTGAACAAATTTTGTTGTCACAGTCAATTCGCAATACACTAAATGTGCCATTGAAATGCAAAACATTGTTCAAAAGTGTGTTATTTGGTGTGGATGCAAATTCATAATCATGCGAGCTTGCTCATTGTTGTGTAATTATTGGATAAATCCTGTGATTCTATCCAAAAAAATTGTTTACACCTAAAAATGCAGCAAAATTTCATTTGAACGGGCTTTAATTTTATACATTTTCCCCCAGAAAAGTCGCAATTTCATGAATGGTAAATGATGCGGGTTTTCCCCATATGTCAACGAACACACATGTCCAGGGTTTTGTCGATGGAATTTCGACAGAAAATTTGTAATGAAATTATTTGCATTTCCATCAACAGAAAGAAATTTCCATCCATAAAACCCTGTACAATTTGTGTAATATGAAGTAAGATGCCCAAAATTTAATATATAATTTACCCTTATCAGTGAATCATACAGTTATAAATATGTAGACAAGTGAAATTTTTTTTTAATTATTAAATAGTACTTACTTTGTATTATACAAATTATAAATTTGTATTTGCTAGACTATTGAAGCGACCAGTCATTTTTTATGGAAGGTGGGAGAGGGCAAAAAAAAGGGGGGGGGGCATATGTATAAATAAATAACTAGAAGATGAGGGGGGGGGCTATTTAAATTTTTGCAAAAAATGAGGGGGTTTGCAATTAAATAAGCCTTAATAAGCCTGGTATCCATTTGGTTGTAAATGTTGTGAACGAGATCATGGTCACTGATGCGAAATAGTCCAGATTTATCTTGTCTTTTGTGTGCTGTATATGCAAATCAGTCTTCACCAATTGCAGAGATAAATACTGATAGCAGATATCTCTATTTGACAAGTAAAAGAGAAAATGGGGGGGGGGAGGGTCAAAGAAAAATATTCTAGTATACAGGGGGGGCACCATTAAATTTCTGTTCTTCCAGGGGGGGGGGTCAATTTTAAAAATTTAGGAAAGAAAAAATTCCCCTACCACCTCCATAAATAATGACCAGTCCCTAAGATGCAGATTTTTTAGTCCCGTGTAGATTTGGATTTTCTCTGGCTGATTTTTCACAAACTCAGAGTAGATGTACCTTCACTGCACTCAATTTTGAATTTTAAAATAAATGAAGTTGAAGAGATGCTACAACCTCAAAAGGTATTATTCTCAAACAAGTCAATAAAAGGGAAATGTAGCTACAATTCTCATCAAAAATTATACATATGAAGTTTTTTGATGGAATTCATTGCTGCTTTAGGACTATTTCGAAGGTAATCCATACTACTGGCTGCAACCATCTGATATTGTCAGGCTTCAGCTGGCAACACCCATCAAAGCAAGAGCACTGATGAGATATCCAGAGGAGACTGACTCAAGTATCAGTGAGATGTACCAGGTTATGATATAACTGTACAGTATGAAACAAATTAACTGACTCCAGCAAGGGGTAACTGCAGTAAAATTAACTGGAATTAACCAGAATTACGTCATATTTTATATATGAGTTAACATAATATTTTCAAATGTTTTCGAAACAGGGGAAAAAGTGGTTAGAAAATGATCAATTCAAAAGTCCATCTGTTTGCAAGGAAGAAACAACATATTTAAATGAAATTGTTACTTTCTCTTTGAATGGACATGTATATTCAGGAAAACTTTCCAAATTTTATGTTAAGGTAAAAGACCAATTAATACTCTAGCATTAACCCTTTAAGTGGCAATGCCCCCAGATGCACCCTACATTATTTATATTACTTTACTAGATGTCTAACGCCAGACGATTTTATTCGTCAGGGGGAGAGTGCTGCAACTCATTGGATTAAAGAAACAATACAATACTGACATGATACTCTATTTCTCTCACTTTTTGTAGGTTCGTTAAGACCAAACAGAAGAACTTATGGCAAAGATCCAATACCTATATGATAAAGGAAACGACCATTATTGTATTTGCCCAACAGAGACAATTGCTGTGTCAGTGTCACAAATAATAGATAAGATCAACATCACTCCACATCAGATACAACACAAATATGAAAATGGACAAGTTTTTGAAGTCTCTGAGCAGGTTTGATTTTATGTGCATTGGCTTAAGAGTTAAGGATGGTATGTTTACACACAACGATTAATCAAGCCGATTCAGCTTTAAGTAAACAATATTTGAAAAATATACTGTCAGCATCGTCTGACATTGTCAACTGACAACATTCGTTATTAACATTCGTCAAAACTTGAAATTGGTCCGATTAATCATTGTGTGTAAACTAAGCTTATACAGTTATTTCATTTTGATACATGTGACTTTCATTCATAGGAAACCAGAGAATTTTTGAAGCCTCATGAGATGAAGACAATAGGTGAAGGTAAACCAAGCATTACAGTACCTTTACTTGTGTTCAGTGATGAAACTAGTGGAAATACAACAAAAAAATGGAATTGTCTGGAAAACTTTTCCATGAGCTTTGCAGGCCTTCCACGAAGAGAAATCAGGAAAATAGAGAACTTAGGGGTTAGGTGTCAATTGGGACGAGAGTCCTGTTCCTTTCCCCTGTCACGATTTGTATCTGTCTTTATTTGTCTTTAATTAGTTTGTATCGTGTATAAAGTGACAAATTCATTATATTATTATATATTATTATTATCCATTTTCTGTCCACATCAAATGTTGTGCCATCTGTTCCACTTGGAAAATCTATCGCCAGTGACCTACAAGGTACATAATGCAGTAGCCTTATAGAATTGTACTATTCATGTCCAGTTGACTTTACACATTTCAATATATTCTAACTTTCTTCTAGACTCATGGGGACCTTATTGGCATTATTTGAAATATAGTGTTTCCAGCTTTCAAAAATGTGTTCACGAAATTAATATGAATGTAATGAAGAGTAAATTGAATTGAGTGGAGTGCGATTTTAGTCTGAAAACTTGTGATTTCAGACCTAATAATACACACGAAGAAATTTCTCAATGGACCTTTTTAAAAAGTCTGCCTTATGACGTAGTTTGCGGATAAATACGATCATTTGGCCAATTTCCATTATCTGCAAACTATGTCACAAGGTTGACTTTTAATTAAAAAGGTCTATTCTGATTGGCTAAGAGCAGTGTAATTTTTTAGTAATACAGAGCCAAAAAATTAAATCCTCTATTTCATGTGATAAAAGTACATACAATATTTATAGGAATTATAGTATGGGCTTGATCAGAGAATTAAAGGGGATTGTGGGTTATCAATTCATGTAATACTGCAGTAACATTACCTCATGAATTATTGAATTATAAATTACTACCTTTCAGAAATTGAAACTGGCAAGATAATGTACGATGCCAGCATTGATAAGAATGTTCTTGTGAGGTGCCCTGTCTCGAGTGTCTTCGCAGACAATCCACGAGCTTCAGAATTCGAGCATCACTTGGGTAGCTGTGCAAAAAAATTTTGCCGAAAATGTAATGTGAGTGGATGTGTACAGTATAAAACATTATTTTCATAAATTAGATTTTTAATATTTAATAGCGACTGTCTGTAAAAATCGAGCAAACAGTGGCAATAGATGAAAAATGGATTTCTTTCATATTTTGCTTAAATTTAGGTAATACCTAGTTATAAATGGTGTTTGGGTTAGATATTCAATATTTGGTGGATAAACGTACAAATATCAGAAATCAAGAATTTGTCTCCGGAAGGCTACAATTAGCTGCAAACAACGCTGTTGGCACGGTCGATTTCATCACTTTGCGACGGATTCAAAACTGACCATAAATAGTTTTGATGGTTTAATGACTATAATTCAAGTATTAAAGAACACTGTTATAAATATAGAATGGTCCAGGAGGCTTTAACTGGCCTGACAAACGTCGTTGAAATTGACTATATTTAGTCAAATTTGAGAATTGCATTTTGTCACTGGATTTGAAGGGGAAATTTACTATGTGCGATAATCGTAAATTTGTTTACATTTCAACCACGGAATGGTATAGCATGAGTACATGTTATATATAAAAACTAGCTTGGGTTATTGCCTTGGAGCCTCACACGAGACTTTTAAAAAAGCTCATTTTGGTGATTTCCAGTGGAATGTAACACAATTAAATCATTAGGCCTATACGTCTATACAAAGTCATGAAGCTCAAATTGTTCAAAACTTTTAATTTTGTGTTTCGATATCCAATGTATATGCTTTGTGTACTTAATATAGAAACGTTTAGAAGGATTTTCAAGATATTTTAGTGATAGGCTTACTTACAACAAAAGCACAACAAATCATCATATTATATATAGACTGTAACGTTGCTATTTATAGCAATTTGCCGGTTGTTACTGAATGTATATTTAATATGTCTGTCTGTAAACTAGAGTGTGCCTGAACTATGCCCAAGCAAATTTTTATAGCGTTTGATTATTTTGTAATTTATACCCTACAAGATGAAAACTAATTTGAATATAAATGTGTACCAATCCAGGAATCAAAAAATATTTGGCCGTTTATGTTGGGTTATGGAATTATTGCCCTTCAGATGTTGGGTGTCATGAAGAAACAAAATGTCAGGGACTAAATTTGCACAAACCATGAATTCTCACCCAAAAATCTAATGATATATTTAAGTGTTGGAGCTCATTTAAAATAAAATTGATTAATCATTTTAACCCACTGTCAAATTTCAAGTAAAAGCAGT